>WOXC01000082.1:0-29525 GCA_011680675.1 Gymnobelideus leadbeateri
GAGACTTGGTTGGTTCCAACTATTTAAACCAAAACATTTTATTCTACTTACTAAGGCAAGGTGGAAGGACCTCACTGGCACTTAATTATGCAATTAAGATTGAAAACAATAATTCAGCTTCTCACTCATCCACAAATGTTTAAAGACATAATTTTATAAGAAAAACTTTGTTGAGTAATTTTCTCAGATATTCCAAGGACAAGCAAAAAGATTTATTAGCATACTTTAAGGCAGATTATAAGGAAAAATTACAGGGAAAATTATTGTCTAACCTGAACTCTTGAGTAAATGAAAGCCATAGTCTTACCTGGTCCTAAATATGTATGTGCAAATGAATAATAAACGGAAACTACCATAAAATGAGCTATTCACAATTGCAGTGAAGTAGTGGGAACTTGACCAGGGAAAACAATAGAAGAAATTAAAGTATTTAAAGAAATACAGGAGGTACAGAGCTCGAGACTTTTGAAAAGAGCTTAAGGAACATAATGGTATGGAAGATATCAGGGCAAAGGATTAAAGTTCAGGGAAAAGCCTATTTAAAAAATTACATGAAGAGCACGTGGAAACACCATGAAAATCTGCTCGAGGTAACATGGAAAAAAGGATGAAAAGCTTTGGGATTAGGAGAGGGGAAAAAAATATTTTCCTGATCAAACCAGAATGAACCTGGTCCAATCCAAAAGGAAGAAACCAGTTACATGAAAGTAGGAAGAAGTTCTAAAAGATTAAAAGCCAGTTCCCTTTCTACCATTTGCATAGTGCCTACTACATGTCAGGCACTATGCTAAGTATTTTACAATTATTCTCTTATTTGAGTCTCATAACAACCCTGAAAAGCAGGTGCTATTATTATACCCATTTTACAGATGAGGAAACTGAGACAAATACATTTAAGTGACTTGCCCAAGGTCCCACAGCTAGTAAATGTCTGAGGCCAAATTTGAACTCCTGTTCCTGACTCCAACCCCAGCTCTCTACCCACTGAGCCACCTAGCTGCCTACCTTCCCTCACAACAATCCTGTGAGTAGGTGCAACAGCTATTGTTACTTTTATATTATGGACAAGGAAATTGAAGATGAGATTACCTGTCCATAGTTACCTTGCCAGTAAATGTAAGAGGTCAGATTTGAACCTTTGTCTTCCAGGCTCTAAGTCCAGGACCCTCTTCACTACTCCATGGAAGCTTAAAATGGGCTTATCCTTCAGGAAATTCTATTTTGGAGAAAAGGTAATATCAGTCAGTAAACAAGCATTTATTAAGCACCTGATATTTTGCTAGAAGCCCTGAGTTCTTTTTTATTAGTTAATTAATTTTTTTGTTTTCAACATACACTTCCATAAGTTTTAAATTTTCTCCTATTCCTTCCCCCACCCCTCCCCAAGATGGGATGCAATCCGATATAGACTCTACACACACACAAATTAAACACATTTTCACATTAGTCACATTGCATAGAAGAATTATAATGAATAGGAGAAACCATGAGAAAACAAAACAAAACAAAACAGAAAAATAAGTTTGCTTCACTCTGCATTCTGACTTCATTGTTCTTTCTCTGGGTGTGGATAGCATTTTCCATCATAAGTCCTTTGGAATTGCTTTAGGTCCTTGCATTGCTGAGAAGGGCTAAGTCTTTCAAAATCAGTCATCACACTGCGACTGTTCTTGTGTATAATGTTCTCCTGGTTCTGCTCACTTCACTCAGCATCAGTTTATATAAGTCTTTCCAGGTTTTTCTGAAGTCTACCTGTTCATCATTTCTTATAGCACAAGAGTATTCCATTACATTCATATACCACAACTTGTTCAGACATTCCCCAATTGATAGGCATACCCTCAATGTCTATTTCTTGGCCACAACAAAAAAGAGCTGCTATAAATATGTTGTACATGTGGGTCCTTTTGCCATTTTTATGATCTCTTTAGGACAGCCCTAGAAGTGGTACTGCTGGGTTTAAAGGTATGCATATTTTTTATTTTTTATAGCCCTTTGATTATAGTTTTAATTGCTCTCCAGAATGGTTAGATCAGCTCACAGCTCCACAAAGCCCTGAGTTCTATTGCTTGCTTTTGAAAGTACTAGATATGAGGGGCAGCTAGGTGGCACAGTGAATAGAGCACCGGCCCTGGAGTCAAGAGGACCTGGGTTCAGATCCAGCCTCAGACACTTAACACAAAAAATAGCCGTGTGACCTTGGGCAAGTCACTTAACTCCAATTGCCCTCCAAAAAGCAAAAAAAAAAAAAAAAAAAAGAAAGTACTAGATATGGAACTGTAGAACCCAGGAAGGCATCAATAAAACAGGGGGTAGGAATCCTTGTGCTCCCAACTTCATAGTATTCTCATTAGCATCATGGCTTTGAACACTGTTAAGTGAAATAATGTAAGGGACCATTATTAGTGATGATAAAACAAAAGCAGCAGGAAAAGATCTTGGCTTCCACCTGAGGGAGAGCTTAGTATGTTATTAAGCTCATACATGGAACTATCTTCAAATATCCCTAAATATGATGTATAAAAGCTTCATGTTTTCTTTTCCTTTCAAGTTTACTATTAAAATTTGTCCTACAGGCCCTCATATACACTCCAAGTACCTCCAGAAAGAAGCAATCAGAACTTAAAGTCAGAAAAAGGTAATTGGCTAGTAGTAAGTAGCTTTCATAAACCTGAATGGCTGCAGCAAAAATGGATCTAAACAGATTTGGCTCTCAACTTCTGAATCTTCAAAAGAGTTAATCTTTCAAGTGGCAGATAGTCCAAAGTTCCAGTCCAAATGTGTATTATTTTGCTTACTGACCCAAGGTTGGGTGCTATCACCCTCACTTGTTTCCTGTTTTCCATATAGCAAAGCAGGAAATGAGAAGATGTAGAGAAAAGCTACAGCATCAGATCACAACTGAAATATTTTGCTTTCTTCTACTATTACAGATTTTTACAATAAAATCTTATCAAACGAGGTCACAGATATAAACTTCTTGCACAACTTAAAAAGGTGCAATTTTCAGCTATTACTGCTGTTGTAGAAGCTTGAACAGATTTTTTTTCATTTATCTAAAAACATATTAAGGGTATTTTTACATACTCTCTTTCTCCTACTGCTTTATGAGCTCCATCAAGAGTCATGTTTTTGTATCCCAAAACAGTATGTATTACACATGGCAAGAGCATAAATATTGGTGGAATTGAATTGACTCAAGCACCCCAACAGAATAGATCATAATCAATATCACTCACATTATTACCATTCTGCAAATATGAAAACCAAAGTGGAAAGTGGAAAGGATATAGTGCAAATTATGGGCAGAAATGACTAGGAACCAAGACTCATCCTTCCTAATTCACTAGCCCATGGTTCTAACTGCTAGATTGCTTCATCTATAAAGGAGCACAGTAATTGTGTCTAGAAAAGGAGCTATATACTACCAGTAGTAAATTAGCATGCCCCAAAGTTATGTGGATATAAAACAAAGACAAGTGATAACCCAGAGCAGATCACAGAATGATAACCCTAAAAAATTAGAAACTAGGGGGTGGAGCCAAGATGCCGGAGTAGAAACAGCATTTCCAATGTGCTCTGCCACACACAAATTTCAAATAATGTGAAAGGGGACTCCAAACAACTTCTGGAGCCACAGCACCCACAGAACGGCACAGAGAAGCTAACCTCCTGCTGAGGACAGCCCAGCAGCCCTGCAGGAAGTGGCCAGCACAGCGCTCTGAGAGCAGGCAGCACAGTGTGCTGGGAACAGACAGCGAAGCCTGCAGAGCCAAGCCCAGGTCTGCGGTTTTAGCCCCAGGGCGGCCAGACTGTCAGCCGGCTAGAGGTACCCCAGAATACCAGCAATTGTGGCGATTCCAGAATTATCACCACAGATATGCCTAGGACAAAGTGAGAGGTTAATGCCCTCTGGACTTTGGGACCAGTATTTGGGGAACGTGTGGCTGCCTCCCCTGGGGGTGAAAAGCTGCTGAAGAAACACAGCACAGAAGCCATTTTGCAGCATCAGTAGTGGCTCTAGCCCCTGGTCTGCGAACTGTAGGGAGATCCAGCAATCAGTCTGGGCGTTAATCGCTCTTGCTTTAAACTGCCTGGATCTGGATTGTGGTCTGGGGGGGAAGTTTGGGGTGGGTATCCAACTTGCCAGAGTGGGTGGAGGCTTTACAGAGGCCACCCAACTGGTGGAAGTTGTGAAGACCCCACGTTTGGGCGGAAGCTCCCCTGTCTGGTGGCAGAGTCCTACTATGGCAACAAGCCCAAAAATCAAGTAATTAAGTGGCAACATGCCTAGGCAAATGAAACAAAATAAACAGAAAAGTTCAACATTGGACTCCTATTTTAGGGGCAAAGAGGCTCAAAGCATGGAGGAGGACTGTGAGGTCAGAACTCCTGCACCAAAAGCCCCAAATGAAAATACAAGCTGGCTACAGGACATAGAGGACCTTAAGAAGCAGATAAGAGAAGTGGGGGGAAATTTGGGAAGAGAAATGAAAAAGATGCAAGAAAAGTATGAAATGACAGTCAACAGCCTGACTGAGGAAAATAACACCTTAAAAAATAGACTAACTCAAATGGCAAAGGAGGCCCAAAAGGGCAATGAGGAGAAGAATGCCTTAAAAAGTCGAATTTGCCAGAGGGAAAAAGAATCTCAAAAGCTCACTGAAGAGATTCATTCCTCAGAGTTAGACTGGAGCAAATGGAAGCTAGTGACTTTATGAGAAATCAAGATACTATTAAACAGATCCAAACAAATGAAAGAATAGAAGGAAATGTGAAATATCTCATGGGAAAAACCATTGACCTGGAAAATAGATCCAGGAGATATAATTTAAAAATTATTGGACTACCTGAAAGTCACCATCAAAGAAAGAACCTAGAAATCATCCTTCAAGAAATTCTCAAGGAAAATTGCCCTGATGTTTTAGACCCAGTGGGGGAAGTAGAGATTGAAAGAATCCACCAATCGCCTCCTGAAAATGATCCCAAAAAGAAAACTCCTAGAAATATTATAGCCAGGCTCCAGAACTCCCAGATCAAGGAGAAAATACTACAAGCAGCCAGGAAGAAACAATATCAATATTGTGGAAACACAATCAGAATAGCCCAGGACCTGGCAGCTTCCACACTGAGGGATCAAAGAGCCTAGAATATGATATTCCAGAGGGCAAAAGAGTTGGGATTGAAGCCAAGGGTCACCTACCCAACAAAACTGAGTATCTTGTTTCAGGGGAAAATATGGTCATTCAGTGGAATAGAGGACTTTCAAGCATTCTTGATGAAAAAACCAGAGTTGAATAGAAAATTTGACATTCAGACACAAGAAGCAAGAGATGCTTGAGAAGTTAATCAAGGAAAAGAAATCAAAAGGAACTTATCAAAGTTGGACTATTTACATTCCTACATGGAAAAACAATAACAGTGTTTGATGAAACCACTCTCATTATGAAAATAATTGAAGAAGGGTACATGGCATATGTTCACAGGTATACATGGACAGAGGGCACAGGTTGAATTTGATGGGAAGGGATGATTCTTTTTTTTTTTTGAGGGCAATTGGGGTTGGGTGACTTGCCTGGGGTCACACGGCTGGGTATTTGTTTGTGTGTTGGGTGTCTGGGGCCGGATCCGAGCTCGGGTCCCTCTGACTCCAGGCCCAGCGCTCTGCTCGCTGCGCCACCTAGCTGCCCCAAGGAAGGGATGATTCTTAAGGGGTGAAGTCAAGAGGTGAGAGAGGAAAGTGGCAAGAGGAGATGGAAAGAGACAGGGTAGGGTAAACTATCTCATGTAGAAGAGGCAAGGGGAAGTAGTTGCAGGGGAGGGGAAGAACAGGAAGGCAAAAAGGCAAAAGCATATCCTCATTGAAGTTGGCTCAAGGAGAGAATCACATACATACTAAATGGAATATCTTACCCTCACTCACTCTCCTGAGTAGGGGAAAGGGGGATGAGAGGGGGGATGATGGAGGGGAGGGCATTCTGGGGAGAGGGGAGATTGGAAGTACCCACTATCAAAGAGGGACAGGATCAAAGTAGGGAATGGACCAGGTGGGAGGTGAGACGGGTGGGAGGGAAATATAAGCAGTCTTTTACAATATATCTACTATGGTAATGTTTTGCATAGCTATACATGTACAACACATACTGAATTCCTTATCTTCTCAGAGGGAGTGGGTGACAAGGGAGGAAGGGAATGGATCTGAAAACTGAAGTTTTAAAATTAAATGTTTCATAAGGAATTAATGGACACATTCACAAGCAATACATCATTTCTACATAAACAGGAACCTGCTAGGATGGAGAATATATTTGGTTTGCTTCTTCCATCCTAAAGATGTCTCTCTGAAACCTCCAAGTAAATGTAACAGCTCAACCAATCAATAAACATTTATTAAGTGCCAAAAAAAAATTAGAAACTAAAGTGGTGCCCATCAACTGGGTAACGACTAAACAAGTTGTGATAGTTGAATGTAATGGGATACTGTTATATTCATTTGGGGCAGCTAGGTGGCGCAGTGAAGAGAGCACTGGATCTAGAGTCAGGAAGACCTGACTTCAAATCCAGCCCCAGAAATGTATTATTAGCTGTGTGACCCTGGGCAAGTCACTTAACCTATGTTTGTCTCAGTTACCTCATATGTAAAATGAATTGGAGAAGAAAATAGCAAACCACTCCACTACCTTTGCTAAGAAAACTTCAAATGAGGTCACAAAGATTTGGACAGGACTGAAAAATGACTGAGCAACAATTAAAGATGATGAAGGGGATAGAGAAACCTGAAAAATTTAGTATGAACTGAAAAAGAGTTAGGTGAATAGACTCAAGATAACAATCTATACAATAACAACAACACTGTGAAAACAAACAAGTTTGAAAGACTTTTAAAATTTTGATAAATACAATGACCAACCACAATTCCAGAGGCTCCATTATGAAACATGCTTCCTGCCTATTGACATTGAGATGATGAACTCAGGCATCAGGTTGAGACATTTTTTTTTAATATGGCCAGTGGTCTTCTTTTGCTTTCTTATGCATATTTATTTCAAGGGTTTGTTTTTCCTTTTTTTTCCCAATGGGAAAAGGATACAGGGAGAGTACATTAAAAATAAAATTTAAAAGAATAATAATTGCTCATACTCCTATAGCATTCAATAAAGTGTTTTCCTCACAAAAATCCTTAGTTAAAGAATTCAATTATCATTATCCCCATTTTACAGATAAAGAAAATTAGTCTTAGAGCTGATAAATGATTCTTCTAGGATAATGATGCATTAAGGCTGAATTTGAATCCTAGTTGCCTGACTGCCACTCCAGTGTTTTTCATGGAAACAAATTCATTCACACTTTTTTAAATTTTCATTTTTACATTTCAGGATTATATCCCACTATCCACTATCAGCTTGTCAGAATTCTCCTATTTCAATTAAATTGTTGATTTAGAAGTATATGTAAACTGGAGGGCCTGATGTTGATTACTGGGCAAGAAGACACCAGACAACAATAGCATCAAAAAACCCCAAACTATAACTGTAGCATGAAGGTTTTACTCCTTTGTTTCAGAGGCTGTTAGTTCTAAGCTCTATGGTTAAACCTTCTCTTTAGTTAAACTATCACCCCGCCACCACACACTCCAGTGCAGCGTCCCCAAATAATCCTTTTTGGAGCCAACTTTGAGCCCAACAAATACATGTACTTTACCTTTTATAGAAGAGGTTATGAATAGGTATTATAGCTTCCTTTAAAAAAAGCATATTAGAACAATTAACTAAACACCAATAGTTTGGGGACTTGGAACTCTTCAAGATCTAAAGAATAAAGAAAACCAGATCTCCACAGAGATTTTGTTACTATGTATAGTAGTAATACCGCTGCTTAAAAATAAGGAAAGTATTTACAGTAAAGACAAGGAAAGGAAAAGATCTAAAGAATTTGGCAGGCATTGATAACAATCATTTTGAAAAAGCCCTGGAACATTTAAAGAGAATTATAAAGGATTTTGTTGGAATCAAAGGGAGAGAAAACTCCATAGTTGGAGATGTATTTGAGGGATCTACAAACCAATTACATCAGATTGAACAGAACAGCATTGGTCAGGCAATCTGAGGGAAAGAAAAGCATTGGTCCATTTAAGGCCATTTTTTCCTCTCATCTTTCTGTCTGCTTTCATCAATTACTCTGAAAACTTGGTGGTAAAGGAAATTATTTAGTGCCATAAAGTGTGAAGTGCTTAGAGATCCTCTCAGATGTACAGCATCCAAATGGAAATGGGGACAAGTGCCAAGGAAACCTAAATGTTTCAGTGCTTTGCTGAATAAACTGAAGTCATCAGGGTTGGGGAACAGGCAAGAAATAAAGGGACATTTACACCTCCAGTGAAACTCGATGATTTTTTCATGATCTATTACAGAACAGCTGATTAGCAATACGCAATGACAATATAGTGGGCTAGAACCTTACTGCTCCTGTCTTATAAATAGTCAAAAAAAAAAGAAATATGGAGGAAACTGAGGTTATGTATTTTATTTGACAAAGCAAGTGTTTGGATTTTTATTTTCAGTAATAGCTTGACCAAGGATTTATTTCCTATTCTTTACTAATGTTATATTTTCAAAATTTAAAAGAAGTTTTTTGTGCTATGGTTTGAACTGGTGCAATTTAAGAGACAGGGTTGCAATCACAAGGCTAATGAGAGGAAAAATGCCCCTTTGACTTCACTCAATTCACAACATGGTAATATGTCCATAAAGCAGATCTTTGTTAGGCTCCTGCCCCATGTTTGATTCATAGTAATTCTGCTGTTGAGGTTATTTTAGAAAGAACTTAATGGATGTATTGAAACCTGGGGAAACAGTACTAAACTGTTTGGCTCAGAACCCAGGATGAAAGAGGTACTCAAAGAGGTGGGTTTTGAAGTGCTGAAGGGTCTATCATTCTAGGATAGTGCTGGAGCAAGTTAGAACCCACTTTTTCAAGCTGATTTCTACAATCTTCACAAACACACAGCACACTGTTTCTGTGCACAGAAGGTACAAATAAATATATTATGTTACAATAAATAAGTAATATAATTAAGAGTAATCTTTTCCATATCTCAAATTCAGCACTAAAATTAAACAAGCCCTCACACATTCCAGAGACAATAACTGAGGAAGGAGAGGGAGAAACAGATGAAAACAATATAAAAGACATGCAAAACTGCTATTAGCTTGGGATAGATAAAAGAATTTCAAAATTATAGCTCTTGGTAATGTTTAAGTTGAGAGTCTAGTAATCTGGGTGCAAATTGTACTTGAGGGCTTTTGTTCTTTGTAAAAGAAAATAGATTGGAGAGGGGGGAAATTGGAGTTATTAAGTCTGCCACCAGGCAAACAAATCTTCAGAGGACAAGTCCAGCCTTTAAAGCTGCATTCATACTACAGTCAGTCATGTAGTCACACATTACCCATCACACCTAGCACAATGTTCTACACCATAGTAGGCACTCAATATATGTTTGTAGGTGTCAATGATATGAAGGAAACTGAGGATAACATACTGCCTTTTACAGTGAAGGATATTCATAAGAAATGCCTCTCTTCACAGGTATTTTTGTGACATTTCACTGTCAAAAGCAGGATAGTCTAGCAGCCTTGAAGCCAGTAAGATTGGAGTTATGATTCTGTTTCAGACACATACTGACTGTGTGACTCAAGACAAGATACTTAACTTCTCAGTGCTTTAGAATCAATGTCAAATACCATGGCTTGCTAAATGCATTGTAGCAACTGATAAATATTTTATAAATTAAATAAAAATACAATAGAATATATATGATGTTAATTTGTGGTTTTCTAAGTCCATTTGTGACTACAGGGATCCTACTATCTGGTTTACTGCTTCCATTTCAGTTTGACAGATGTCACCATAGAAAAAATTCTGGAGAAGATTATGACCTGCATTGGTAAAGGAAGTTTCCTGACCCCAGAGTTTCTTATAGCAACAAAATCAAAGACCCCAATTCCTATACCCTACTTAATTTTCAGAAACTTCATTGTCATGGAGAAGAATAATGTAGGAGGTGTGAAGGTGCATTCAAAGATTTTATTCCCTTCTTTTCCCAAATGCAGCTCATGGAATAATTTCCTCACTTTCTCCCCCTTCAATCTAAGCATGCTGGTAGTTCTCCTGCCCATTTAGAATATATGAGACTTTTAGTGAGGAAGATGCATTCCAGTGGCATAAGGAAGCATGAAAAATGATTTCATCAGCTTCTACCAGCCTCAGACTACCACAGTAAGAAGACTGTGTAAGCAGAAGAAAAAGTTAGATGGTGTGTACACTCTTTCAATCAACAAACCGAAAAAGTCTTTGCTAAGCAACTACTGGGTTATACTCTGCTTTGGGAACACATAGACAAAATCTGAATTTCCCATGCCCTCATGGAGCTTGCATTCTCTAGGGGGTTACATAAGGAACTTGGACAGCTTAAGCCCCATACAGATACATACAAAATGGAATTGTTGCTGTTTCTACAGTTATAACAGTCATACCTGACTTTCTGTGACCCCATTTGAATTTTTCCTGGCAAAGATAGTAGAATGGTTTGCCATTTCCTTCTCCAGCTCATTTGACAGATAAGGCAACTGAGGCAAACAGAGATTCAGTAACTTGCCCAGTGTCACACAGCTAATAAGTGTCTGAGGCTGGATTTTAAATCAGGACTTCCTGACTCTAGGTCCAATACTCTACCCACTGCACTACTTAGCTGACAAATACCCACAAATGGCAAGGTAACACAGGTAATAAGATGTAGAATCAGAATTTGAACTAAGTTCTTCTGACCCCAAATCTGGTACTCTTTCTACTGTATCATGAGATGTAACAATTGCATTTCCAATTGGGCCCTAAGTCCATCATTAAAAGGCTGTAACTAAGACAGGATCACAGATTCTTCTGCAGTCATTTCTATCCTTGACCCAGTGCTGAGAAGAAGCTAACTTTCACTCAGCTAACTTTCCTCCATGCCAGTTCAACTTTGTGAAGAGAAGCTTCAGTCCCAGGTGACCTGTTAATTGAGTTATAACCATATACGAACCTAAACCCTTTCTTATTTTGAAGGTACGTGACTGCATAATCTAATTAGGAGAAAAGAGTTATTAAGCATAAAGGAGTGATGAATGGTATATATTTTTATCTACTTTGCCCAGGAAAGTTTGGTAAATATGAATTTCAAAGACAAGTTTCATTACCAAGTTTCCTGGGTGAACATAAGGATCCTCAAACCTTACCTTTGTGGGAAGTCCTCCCTCCCTGTCATCTTTTAGAGTAGGCCAACAGAGGACCAAATACACATCCACACCAACACCCAAGCCTTCTTGAAGGATAGAGGTATTTAATAAGAAAAAGAACAAGCAAGTTCATAGACTCTGGAGGGAAAATTTCTCACTTAATCTAAATATTAAAATATTGAAAACAACTTTGACAATTTACAACTCTAATTTTTCAACAATAACCCTCAAAGTCCATAATGTTACAACAGACAATCACTTACTCAAATCATTATCAAATGCCAAGTCCAGGAATACTGAGTCACGCCAGGGACCAAGAGGAAGAATGCAGGAGAGTGAACAAGAAGGCCTCCAGGTTTCTTCTTCTCCAGTAGCCAACAGAAGGAAAAGAATAGTCACAGAGAACAGAGCCTCTAGGCCCGGGAAACTAGAGCATTAGCTGAGGTTGCTCTAGAATTTTCCCACTAGAGGAAAGTCCAACGAAAATTCCTCTATCCTTACTAACATCTCTGCATCAAATTCATGTGTTCTTCTACTCTTCTTTACCACTGGAAGTAAAATTCATTCTAAGCTCTATCATAGATCACCTTTTTCACTTTTTAGCCATGCACATTCACAAAAGTTAATGGAATACTGGGAAGATCTTGCCCTCTCTGGAAATAATCTCTTCAGTCTAACTGCCATGTCTCTGTTATACTTTTCTGTTAGAAGCAGAATTTATAGTAGCCTTAGTAATCAAGAGGGGTCCAAGAAAGGTTACATAATACCATGCCGCCACATACAGAAATAAATAAGCATGCAAACTTGGAGCAACAGGGTTGTACTGTATGTAATATATTGGATGGATAGAAGACTTGAACTCCTAGCCCAACATAGACTGCTAGTCATTTATAGTCCCTGTCCATACTAGCCATATTTCCAACCTGGATTCTTTTTTTCTATCATCCCTAGTGATTTTAAAATGGGAACTCTATCTTGTATCTTCCCCAGAGTCTATGGATTGCTCTATAACAAAAGAGCTCAATGTCCTTGATTTCTTTGGCTCCAAGGTGGAAGCTTTGGTTAGAACAGTGGTTCTCAAACTTTTTGGTCTCAAGACCCCTTTACACTCTTGAAAATTAGTGAGAACCCCATCAAAAATACTTTTTTTAATGTGATTTATATTCATTGGTATTTACCATGCTATATTTTGGAATATCTATGTATTATTATGAGAATACTTCTGATCTCCCAGACACTCTGAAAGGAATTCAAGGATTCCCAAGGATCCCTGGATCACACTTTGAAAACCACTGAGTTAAAAGGTAACAGGGAATCGCTTTCCCTTGATGGGGTGGGGATCAGTCAAAGGCTCTGTATCAAGGTCTCTAAGATAGAAGTTAAAGACTCTGAGGCATCAATGTGTTTTTATCTACATTGGTCATGATATATATATAGTCAATGGGTTGATATATATATATATATATATATATATATATATATATATATATATATATATATATATATATATATATATATAAAGTCAAAGGAGAAGAATGTGATTACCGTAGAGGACAAAGTGAAGACAGTGGTTTGACATGTGCAAAGTCTAGAGATGACTACTCAGTTCCATTTTACTTTGCCCATGTAGAGCTATGGAAAGTTTTCACTGGAACAAAAGACAAAAACCCTTCTTTCAGTAATGGTGAACCTATATGTTCAATAACATTTACAGAGATAATACTTTTTAAAAGTTCTATTCTAGAAATTCCCCTCCAGTCTTTTAGATAAGTTTAAGTGATTGCTTTCCTCTCCCAAGCATATTTTTTAGGGAAATTAGATAATTAATTACAGATTTATTACAAACTAGCTTATTTTCTAATTTTGCATCAATTTTCCTGCATTATACTGGTTTTAAAAAGCATGAAACACGTACATTTTAAATTATAACTATATAGTCATATAGCCAAGTAATTATAGCATACTACATTAAAGTAAGTACTTTAAAATTTACTTGTATTTACAAAGCAATAAAAAATAGGGAATATGCATACAAAATTAAAATTTAATCTTTAATTTGCTAAAATTCATATGACAGAAATATGATGATTTCCAGGTCTCTTACTATCATGGTCACCATACCCTGGAATCACTTTAGTTTTATCAATATCATTAAAATATGGCATGAAAAATGAAACAATATTCTAGGTATGCTCTTATCACATAAGATAACAATCTAAAAACTCTACTTCTATTCACATTATCTATGTTTGTGACAGCTTTCTTAGCATTTAATTTTTGAGTACTTGTTGAGTTTGTGGTCAACTAAACCATGAACCGCTGTGAAATAAACCAAATTTATTCAATGTGTGTGTGTATGGTTGTTTTTAATTCAAAATATAGGACTCTACCTTTATCCTGATTTTTATCTTGTTGGACCCAACACATTAATGTACCATGTCATTCATTTTGAATTTTGATTCTGTCAAGCTAATACATCATATTAGCTATTCCTCCTAGCTCTGTGTCATCTAAAAATTTAATAAGCCCACCTGCTATGTCTTCATACAAGTCATCAATTAAAAAAATGAACAGGTCATATACAAGATATGCCATTAAGTAGCCTTCCCTAGGTTGACATCAATCTATTACAATTGTTCAACCAGCAACAAATTCACATAACTATATTATCATCCAGTTCTCATTCTTATATCTTATCCACATGACTATCAATAAACTCTCTCTGAAATACAAAGCTGAAATCAAAGAAGATATGCTATATCAACATATGACATTCTTTCAGCAATAGTGAACTCTCACACAAGGAAGAAATTAAAATTTAGATTGACAATCAAAATACACATATTTGAAACAAATAAAAATGCACAAGTTTAACCAAGAACCAAATTTTATAACATAGTTATGAGTGCAGTACCTTAAAATGGAAAGGGCATTGAACTTGGGTTGGGGAAGCTTGGGTATGTGTGCCTTTCCTGCTGGATTTTTTTGTATATTTCTAACTCTATGTCCAGGCTTTCTTTATACCCAATACAGAAACTGCCTTCTGCTATTGTCGGGATGCTAATAAAAAGACAGGAAATCCTAAATCCTCTAGACTCTTGAAAGCTCCTTCTATCAAGGGGCAGGTAGGCTCAGGCTAAGCAAGATCTGCTCTTTTCCTCACCCTACCCTAAACAAGGCAAGGCAAAGCAACAAGCATTTATTAAGCAATTGCTATGCAACAGGTACTATTCTAAGTGCTGGGGATACAAATAAAATGTAAAAAGAAAGATAGTACTTGCCCCCAAGGAGCTTATAGTCTAACAAGGAAGACAATGCAAAAGAAACAAGAGCTGAATAGTAGGATTGGAGTGGAATAGGGTACAGCAGTAAAGTCCAGAGAGGCAGAAGCACAAGTGGGAAAGGAATGAAGCATGGCAGACTATGAGTTATGGTGATGAAGTCTAGAGAATCAGAAAAAACAGCCTGGAGGGGAATGAAGCACAATTGGCTTGAGCCCATTACCAGAACTGAGGCCCTTGGAAGGAGCTTACCCACGGGAGAATGGAATTAGCAAGGGGAGGGTTGTTCTAGGGTGAAAAAAACAGGTGGGTCATGGTGGGAAAGTTCAAAGAGTCAGAAATATAACTGTGAGAGAATGAAAGGACAATCCTGGAATTGAGGGGGAAGGAGAGAGGGATTCCCAGCTATTGTAAAGGCATGGAGGTAGAAAATAGAGCATATGAGGAATGGCAAATAGGCCAGTACCACTAGACAGTAGAGTACATGGAGGGGAACCATGGGTTGAGAGACTCAAAATACAGAAAGAGGTCATGATAGGAAGAGCTTTAAATGCCAATCAGAGAAGTTTATATTTGATACCAGAGATAAGTGTTTTTTTTTTCTGTTTTGTCTTTGTGCAAAACATGCTTCAAAATAATAGTGAACCCTTTCAGTGAGCATATATCATGTTTGATTTCTTGCTTAATGTTTTCATTGGATCATTGAACAAAATTATTTCGCTGATTGAACCTGTCACAAATATTGTATAATCCCAACAAACACAGGAGAAATCATGATGAAGGAAAACTTATTTTATAATTTTCATTTATTTTAAATTTATGGAATAAATCAATAATTTCCATATCATAGTATAATAAAAAAGATTGCACATGAAACTTCAAATCTATCACATACAACTTGCTATTTCCTTTAAATATATAATAAATTTATTAAGTAAATTTCACCTTTTCCTTTTTTTCCACTCCCCCCGCCACCCTAGAGTTGGCTACCATTAGACACAAATGTGTATATGTATATTAAATATATATGTATATATATATATGCATGTATGTATGTGTATACATATATATAAAATTATACTATACATACTTACCCAATTTGATCTTTGATAGAGAAATAGAGTATGTGTACTCTGATATATACACACGTGCACACATATTTATACACATACATATGCATATATATACATTATGAATATGTTTATACATTTATATGTATAAATCAACAAATGGAGATGTAGAAGAATTTCATATTCTTTATTCATTAATTATGTTCAGTAACCTAATTCAATAAGCACTTATTAAGTGCCTACTATATTCCAGACATTGTGATAGGTATTAAAGAAATTAAGATAAGAACAAAATAGTTCCTTCTTTGAAGGAACTTACAATCTATTTTGGGGTGCAGGTGGGGGGGAAGTAATATGTACACAGGTCAACAAATATAAGATAAATACTGCAACTAAGTGGTACAATGCATAGAATGCTGGGCATATTCAAGTTCAGCTTCAGACACTTACTAGGTAGGTATACAACCCTGGGCAAGTCTTAGTCACTGTTTGCCCCAGTTTCCTACATCAGTAAAATGGGGAAAGTAAAAGTACTTACCTCCCAGGGTTATTATGAGAATCAAGTGAAATTATATTTGTAAAATACTTAGCACAGTGCCTGGCATATATAAGATCTTTATAAATGTCAGATATTATTATTACTCTCCTTTGGAGTTGTCTTTTCTTTGTGATATCTTGAAAATCAATCCCTGCATGCCTGTACAATTGTGCCGTTGTCAACATGGCTTTCTTTTCTGTGTCAGCTATACTTATTCTTCCCAAATTCATATTTTTAAGCTCTATGGCTACTTCCTCATGTATTAGTATTGGATACTATGGTAATGGCATTCAAATGAGGTGATTCCACTGCTGTTTAAGGGGAGACTCAGTTGCTATTGGAATATTAGAAAATATTCCATTTCATGTGTTTGGTGTTCTCCTTCCAGGTTCATTTATTGTGTTTATATGGCTTAATTGAATCTCAGGTCAGCTATACAGCAGTCTTATTTTCCCTTCAAATGTAGTTGTTGTTATTGTTATTTTGTTTTATGAAGGGTTCCTTTTTTTTCCTTTTTTTTTTTTTGCTATGAGTGAAATTAAATAAATAACAAGCACTTGCTATGTGCCAAGAACTGTGTTAGGCACTAGAATTTAAATGCAAAAGCAAAGATGATGTGTCTTTAAGGAACTTGCATCCTATTGGGGCAAACATTTCATCTAGAAGCAATGGTAGAGTTAATTTGATCATGGTTCATTGTCCTACAACTGAAGGAGAAGAAAGGGAAAAAAGATACATGTCAAACCACCAGGCAGTTAGCAAGTCTATGCAGGAAGAATAGAGTAGCCACTCAAGCATGATGTCTGGGGCTTTCCTGAAATAGTGGTTCCAGAGAAGCAGTCATTAATCAGGACTGTGGAGTAACAGGGCAGAAGTTCCTTGAGGGAAGGTCTCTGGTATGGGCAACAAGGCAAATGTCGAGGGTGTGAAGGAGATGGTCATCTATTTTTTTATCGTTTGTACTTCATTTCCAAAGAGGACTATGACATCAGGAAGGTGATGCCATGAAATGCAAGAGAATTAGATTTAAGTGAGGGAGGGCTGTGCAAAATCACAAGCTTCATTCTCCTCTAGAGCGATCTGGGTCCAGTAGCAAAATATGGATCAGGATGACTAGAGATGACCAAGGATGCAGTGGGAAACCTTGGCCTTTTTTGAGCTAAGGTCTTTCCAAGGTCTCCATTTGACTGAGACAATGCCCATTTGGTGATTAAGGCTAGATAAGAAATAAAGAAAAGAATGGCCCTTTTTTACCTACTCCAAAAAACAAAAACAAAAACCACAAAACAAAAACAAAATCAATCTGGGAGGGGAAGATCCTCAGAGTTTCTGACCAAAGCAGAAACAAATGCTATTTACGCTCACTCTGAGACATCATAGGCCAAAAAATGCCCAAGTGAGGCTTGGTCTGGGACCTATTTTTGGCCAATCATGGCTAACTAGTAGGTTTATATCAAAGTCCACCTCTCCTATGAAGTATTCTTTGAAGATAACCCATAATGATTTCTACTTTTAAATAATAATAATAATAACTTACCTTATAAGATGATTTTAACTTGAGGATAGCACTTTCCTCATAGCAATTCAGTAAATTAGGAGTACAATTATGATTAGTCCCACTTTACAGATGAGGAAATTAAGGTTTAGAAAGATTAAAGGACTTGCCTACCATAACACAATCTGAGCCAGGAATTAGAGCCAGCATTTGAAAAAAAAAATTCCCCAAACCTTGAGGGCTCTTTCAAGAGCTTTGAGAGAGTATAATAGCCATGGTCTGGGGACCCAGCTCATTCATGAGAGTGAGAGTTTAAATAGCAACTTCAAAGAATGTGCAACTAAAATCTTCTACATAGAAAAAGAAAATAGGTGAGTGATGCATATTACCCAGATTACCATCTTTCTTCTAGCAGAAAAAAGTACTCTTTTCCCCATTGCTCAGGATCAAATAGTTAATAGTTGATGGGGTGGTAACAAAGACTCTGTAGGCCAGTGCTCTCTCAATTTTCACCATTCCATCTCTCAAGAGAGGAAAGTTTATTGAATGACTACAAAAACCTAACTGGGTTGTCCTGTCAGATATACAAAGAAGAAAACATTCTATTCCAACTTACATACATCAAATGTTCCTTTGTTTCTCCTTTTGCAAATAATATAGAATTAGCCTATTCCTCCAAGCAACAGACAATAGGAAATTATTCATTTTAAGAATGAAAATATTTTAGGAAATTACTTTGAGAATTCTATTGAAAGCAAATACCAACACAGTCATCTCTCCTACTTCTGATCTAGAATGTTCACTGACTCAATGACTTCACTAACCTAAAGAGGAGTGAGCCCCCCCTGGCCTGTTGCTACCTGTCCCTGACTTAGTCATCATGGACGAGTTTAAA
Organism: Gymnobelideus leadbeateri; assembly: GCA_011680675.1. Classification (NCBI taxonomy): domain Eukaryota; kingdom Metazoa; phylum Chordata; class Mammalia; order Diprotodontia; family Petauridae; genus Gymnobelideus; species Gymnobelideus leadbeateri. The sequence goes on from WOXC01000082.1 coordinate 18,550, forward strand.
AAAAATTAGAGTGATAACCAGAAGTCAAGGGAATGCATTTCTAGGGAAAAGAAGGATTGAGGGCAGAAATATAAAGTGGGACCACTTTGAAGTCAGAAAGAATGAAAACCATTTCACTCCTAAAAAAAGGAGAAGACATTTACAAAATGGGACAGCATCCAAGGAAGGTGAATTTGTCCATAAGATCTAAAGGCAGATAAGGATTTGTACTTGGGCTATGTTTATCCACTTGGAATGGATGGGAAGCTATAAACCTTTTTTTTTTCCACACCATATGGGAATTTTAAAATTTGGGTTCATGTACCATTGTTCCCATTTTTTTCAGAATCATAATTGTAATCATAATGAAAACAAGTACAACTAATGACTTATGTAGGAATACAAAGGATTAAAACAGGCAATTTCAGTTAACACTAAGGCTAGGATTTCTTTTATATATGTTTTATAAATATTTATGTATATAATGTGTGTCTACATATCTACACACATATTGAATGATTTTTGCTTATTATTTAAGTGATCATTTTGATAGGTCAATTAAAATACAGGTCTCAACTAATGTTTCAAAAATGTTGGTGATTTTTTACTTGAAAGAAGTAGGATCTTGTTATGGTGTTGTTGAACTCCACATTGCTGTGGTTTTGTCCGTCATTTTTGAAGACAAATAACATCACAAATGAATGATGTCTTAACTTGCTTGTGAATTGGATTTAAGTGAGGCAGAATTGCACAAATTGTCAGCCTTACTCTCTCTTTGAGGACTGAGGTCCAATGGAAAGACAAAAGTCAGGACAGCTGGCAATGGCCCAGGATACAGTGGATAACCTGGGCATCTTCAGTCTGATCAAGCTCTAAGTACCCCCACAATGCCTGCTTCAGTTGTCTTCATGGCCATTAGAACAAACTGCTCTCGTCTGCCCATTCAACCAAGAAAAGTCTTCATATCCCTGGAGTTGCATCCCCCTAACTCACCCAAAGGTTTGAGGCCTATCAGTTACCCTCAACCTGGTTTATCCCATCTGTCAAGATGGTTTTACTGGGGTGTGGCTGCTGCACATGCTATGGCTTCTTGGAACCTTAATAGAACATAGCTGAAAACAGATTTATTTAGTTTGGTCCAAACTCAGTTTGCAATGGTTGCTGCCTGATCTATCCTTCTTCATTAGCTATATTCTTTTAATCTACATACAATCTGCATACAACTGGGGAACTCAGCAATGAAATCACTGCAAAAATCAAAACAAATAGTAAATTTAAGCTACATTATATTCTATAAATGATGTGCACCAAACAATGCTTTGAAAAGTGATGATGAAATTGCAGTCACAAAACAATTAATTTTCAGTTCCTGGTTCAATTTATTATTAAGCACTATGATTAATATACATGGAAGCAACTTGGCATAGTAGGCAGAGTTCTGTGCCTGAAGTCAGGAGACAATGGGTTCAAATCCCACAAATTACATTTATTAGGTAGGTGACCTTAAGCAAATCATTTAACTTTTATAGCCCCAGACAACTCCCTAGGATTTATCTACTAAGTTGAAGATGGATAAGGATCTGCAATGATAGGAAAACTTCTTTATGGGCAAATAATAATACCTCAAATTTATACTATGCTTTAGAATTTAAACAAAAATACTTTTATGCAACAATCTAATAGTCAAGTTTAGGCAACTATCAAGTAGTTATTACACCACTGTACCCATTTTACAGATAGAGAAGCTATAGATACTGAGAGATGAGAGGATGAGAGATTAAGTGATTTACCCTAATCAATCCACTAATAAGTAGAACAACTGGGGCTTGAACCTAGGTTTTCAGTATCTTTATCCAAAGCTCTTTCCACCATAGCATGCCATCTTAAATTTCCATTTCCAACAGATTTCACTACAATATTATATCTTCAAATAACAAGTAAAAAACCAGTCACTTTTTGAAACTTTACTAATATTACTTTTATTTGATTTACATTAATTTAATGTTACTTTTAATTGATCTACCACAATGATAATTTAAATAAGAAGCAAAAAAGTATCAAATCATCCAAAATATTGTCTATTTTATTCTTTGTAACTTATGCTCATTCCTCATCTAAATGATAGAATATAGACACTTAAAAAGTATGTTTTTTTGTTTAGTCAGTCAGTCAATAAATTAAGTACCTGCTATGTACCAGGCACTACGCTAAGTGCTAAGGACACAAAAAGTAGCAAAAGACAGTTTATATTTATAAGTAATTCTGCACAGTGATCCAATATGAGGGATCCAAAGTATTATATATATATATATATATATGTATATATATATATATATATACACACACACACATATACATATACACATATAGTTATAATGTATGTGTATAGGACTTTATTCTGGCTCCTACATATGTGAATATATATATATATTTGCATGTGTTTGTACACATATGTATGTGTTTGTGTATACATATATTCATATATATTTCATTTTTTGCTCAAATTTTGCTGTCTATTGATGAGATACTGGGGTCATAATAAATTCATTGATTCAGGTTGAACAAATGGACTACTCTGCTTTAGTGCCCATCATGTGGTCATGTAGACATATATGTTACATATGAGACAAGTATATGACAGGGTAGCATTTTTGTCTTCAAATGATTATGTTCACATGGAGAAGACAGTCTGGGTTTTTTTCCAGATTCCATTACCCTAAGGGCATATTTAAAAACGAACATGGATCCCCTCAACATGGCTACTTTCTCCACTAGCACAAATTATAATCCCTCCAAACCTTTCTACCTTAGAAATTTTTTATTCACATGCTTTCTATAAATTCCCTGCAAAGGATCTACCTAACACACTAGAGGTCATCTTTGTTTCCTTTTTCTTTATTTTTTTTAAAACTATCTCAATACCAAATTAGCTCTTTGTCAATCTAGTGTTTCTTTTTCTTGATATGTGATCAGCTTCTCTCCTTTGATGAGCACACATATTCTTTGACTGCTTTGACTAATTTTCTACTGGATTTGGCCAAAGGGTCTAGTTGGGGTGGGGACATATAAATAGATCTCTCATCTCTACACCTGACAACTTGGAGTGCCAACTTCAAGATCAGCAGAAATCTGGAAAGATACAGAGAATTTTATACTTAATACAATTTTAATATGGTTTCTGAAAGAACACAGAAGATAGTTTAGTGACTTTATTCTAGACAAGACAAAAAATAAGCTCCTTTAGGGCTCATGCAGGGAAAGAAAAGGAAAAAGAATATGTGGGAAAATTAAAAGTGTTATAGGACAAAGCATATTGTTGAATAGAAGTTAAGGTGAATATGGAGAAAATGAATTTATTGTAGGGTATAGAAAAGAGGAGAACAAAAGATGAACATGACTGATTACATGGATAGGTCATCTTGTATTCACTGAAGGAAAAAGAGATAGAAATAAGTTTATTGTTTCCATCTTAGTAATCTGAAAAATAGGGGTCTTTTAAGCACTGATGCAAATAAATCAGTCTTACTCATAAAAACTCAGTACTTTACTACCAAAAAAAAAAAAATCCTGACAAACAGTATAACTAAACCTAAGTATCCTAAATTGAACTGATTCATTGACTTATCTGTACTTCCTCCATATATTCTTTTTTTTTAAACAAATGCTTCATTAACTTCTGGTTTACATCATTCATTTCCACCAGATGTTGAGTTACATTTTTCCCCCATTTTTCCTCCCACCACCCCAGAATAGCAGTCCCACTAGATATCCCCCTCATCCAATCTGCTATCTCCCATATCCTCTCCCATATCCCCCTTCAACTTTGCCATTACGGCAAGGTGAATCTCTGAGCCCCAATGCCTGGACATCTTATGAAACATTTAATTTTAAAACTCCGACTTTCAGATCCATTCCCTTCCTCCCTTGTCACCCACTCCCTCTGAGAAGATAAGCAATTCAGTATGTGTTGTACATGTATAGCTATGCAAAACATTACCATAGTAGATATATTGTAAAAGACTTCTTATATTTCCCTCCCACCCATCTCACCCCCCACCTGGTCCATTCCCTACTTTGATCTTGTCCCTCTTTGAAAGTGGGTACTTCTAACCTCCCCTCCCCCCAGAATGCCCTCCCCTCCATCATCCCCCCTCTCATCCCCCTTTCTCCTACTCTCCTGCAGGGTGAGATATCCCATTTAGTATGTATGTGATTCTCTCCTTGAGCCAAATTCAATGAGAATATGGTTTTGCCTTTTTGCCTTCCTGTTCTTACCCTCCCCTGCAACTACTTCCCCTTGCCTCTTCTACATGAGATAGTTAACCCTACCCTGTCTTTCTCCATCTCCTCTTGCCACTTTCCTCTCTCACCTCTTAACTTCACCCCTTAAGAATCATCCCTTCCCATCTAATTCAACCTGTGCCCTCTATCCATGTATACCTGTAAACATATGCCCATATACCCTTCTTCAATTATTTTCATAATGAGAAAGGTTTCATCAGTCACAGTTGTTTTTCCATGTAGGAATGTAAATAGTTCAACTTTGATAAGTTCCTTTTGATTTCTTTTCCTTGATTACCTTCTCAAGCATCTCTTGCTTCTTGTGTCTGAATGTCAAATTTTCTATTCAGCTCTGGTTTTTTCCTCAAGAATGTTTGAAAGTCCTCTATTCCACTGAATGACCTTATCTTCCCCTGAAACAAGATACTCAGTTTTGCTAGGAAGGTGACCCTTGGCTTCAATCCCAGCTCTTTTGCCCTCTGGAATATCATATTTCATGCCCTTCAATCCCTCAGTGTAGAAGCTGCCAGGTCCTGGGCTATTCTGATTGTGTTTGCACAATATTGAAATTGTTTCTTCCTGGCTGCTTGCAGTATTTTCTCCTTGATCTGGGAGTTCTCTTTTTGGGATCTTTTTCAGGTGAATTGTGGATTCTTTCAACCTCTATGTCCACCCCCTGGGTCTAAAACATCAGGGCAAATTTCCTTCAGATTTTCTTGAAGGATGATCTCTAGGTTCTTTCTTTGATCATGGCTTTCAGGTAGTCCAATAATTTTTAAATTATCTCTCCTGGATCTATTTTCCAGGTCAGTGGTTTTTCCCATGAGATATTTCACATTGCCTTCTATTCTTTCATTTGTTTGAATCTGTTTAACAGCATCTTGATTTGTCATAAAGTCACTAGCTTCCATTTGCTCCAGTCTAACTCTGAAGGAATGAATCTCCTCAGTGAGCTTTCAAGATTCTTTTGCCATCTGGCAAGTTTGGCTTTTTGAGGCATTCTTCTCCTCATTGCCTTTCTGAGCCTCTTTTGCCATTTGAGTTAGTCTATTTTTTAAGGTGTTATTTTCCTCAGTCAGGCTGTTGACTGTCATTTCATACTTTTCTTCTATCTTTATCATTTCTCTTCCCAATTTTTCCCCCACTTCTCTTATCTGCTTCTTAAGGTCCTCTATGGCCTGTAGCCAGCTTGTATTTTCATTTGGGGTTTTTGGTGCAGGAGTTCTGACCTCACAGTCCTCCTCCATGCTTTGAGCCTCTTTGCCCCTAAAACAGGAGTAAAATGTTGAATTTTTCTGTTTATTTGGTTTCTTTTGCCTAGGCATGTTGCCACTCAATTACTTGATTTGGGGGATTGTTGCCACAGTAGGACTCAGCCACCAGACAGGAGAGTTTCCGCCCAAATGTGGGGTCTTCACAACTTCCGCAGGTTGGGTGGCCTCTGTAAAGGATCCACACGCTCTGGCAAGCTGGATACCCACCCCAAACTCCTCCCCCCCAGACCACAATCCAGATCCACGCAGTTTAAAGCAAGAGCTATTAACCTCCAGACTGATTGCTGGATCTCCCTACAGTTCACAGACCAGGAGCTAGAGCCACCACTGATGCTGCAAAATGGTTTCTGTGCCAAATGGCTTCTGTGCGCATTTCTTCAGCAGCTTTTTGCCCCCAGGGGAGGAAGCCGATGCATTCCCCAAATACTGGTCCCAAAGTCCATAGGGCACTAACCTCTCACTTTGTCCTAGGCATATCTGTTCTGATAGTTCTGGAATCGCCACAGCTGCTGGTGTTCTAGGGTCCCTCCAGCCAGCTGCTGGCTCAGCCACCCTGGGGCTCAAACTGCAGCTCACTAGGGCCTGGGCTCAGCTCCCAGAGTACTGTGCTGTTGGTTCCCAGCACACTGTGCAGCCTGCTCTCAGAGCGCTGTGCTCGCTGCTCCCTACAGGGCTGCTGGGTTCTCCTCAGCGAGACATTAGCTTCTGTGTGTAGTTCTGTGGGTGCTGGAGCCCCAGAAGTTGTTCAGAGTCCCCTTTTACATTGTTTGGAAGTTGAGTGGGGCAGAGCACCTTGGAAGTGCTGTTCCTACTCTGCCATCTTGGCTCCGCCCCGCCCCCCCATATCTCTTAAAGATGCCCTTCCTTTGTCTGAAGCAGCTGAAGTGACACAGTGAGTAAAGAAACGGACTGAGAGTCAGAAAGATCTGAATTCAAATCCTACCTTCCACACTTAATACCTAACTTCTTCCAGCATCACCTTCCTAATCTGTAAAATGGGAATAATAATAGCATCTTACCCAGAAGATTGTTGTGAGAATTAATTACTATAATAAGGTTCTGTGTGATAAAATTTGTAGATATTAAATATTAAATTATTTGGGGCATATTTTTGTATAGACCAACTTTGGAAAAAATTATGTAAACCTGGGCTCCATCAAATGAACTTTACTATTAGTCTTTAATGCTGTCTGCAAAACATTTTGTGTTCTCAAACAAATGGCTAGATTCTATTCATTTGCATGAAAAGAATGATAAGGAGGGTTTTAGAATAATAGATTTAGAATTAGAAGGGACCTAGAACACCTTCTAGTTCAGAGGTAGAGAACTTGAGGTCTTGAGGCCATATGTGGCCCCAAGACTACAAGTTCCCCACTCCTGCATCTAATTCAACTCTCTTAACTTAGAAATGAGGAAACTGAGACCCATAAAGTTGCCCAGGGTCACACAGGAACAAAGTAACAATGGTAAGACAAAAGCCTCACTGCACTGACTTCACAATCAGTATTTTTTCCACTTACTACCCCATATGGAGAGCATAGCAACTGGAGACAAATAGAAGGCAGGAAGATTTTTCAAAACAGGGATAACTGGGGCAACTAGGTGGCACAGTGAATAGAGCACCAGCCCTGGAGTCAGGAGGACCTGAATTCAAATCTGGCCTCAGACACTTAACATAAAAACTAACCATGTGACCTTGGGCAAGTCACTTGACCCCAACTGCCCTCTAAAAAACAAAACAAAAACAAACAAAAACAAAACAGGGATAACTTAGAGGAAAACCAACATGAGCCAAAATTCAGACACTTTGAAAAGTCCCAAGTCTGATACCCACTTGGGGCTTATTATGTTTGATTTTGAAGCTGCATTTTGTTCAACTTTCATTCCTTGGTGGTTCTAAACATAAAATCATAATGACATCCTTTAAAGACAATAAAAGAATGGCATTTTAAATTATGTTCAATCAATAAAAATCTGAAAATACTGAAAACAAATTTCTCTAGTATTTATATAACACTTTAAATTTTACAAAGCACTATATGAATATTATGACACTTGATCCTTTCTAGGAGGGAGATGCTATTATTCTCATTTTACAGTTGAGGAAACTGAGGCAAACAGAGGCTAAATGATTTGCCCTGGATTACAGAGCTAGTGTCTAAGGTATTATTTCAACTCATCTCTTCCTGATTCCATAACCAATATTCTCTCTATTTTGCCACCTCCCTGTCTCTTAACACTGTTAAGGATCATTGTTTCCTAGCCCTGTTGTTGTTGTTGTGTCATGCAGCCAATTTGTCCATTCCATAACTGAAATGTGGAACATGTTGAGACATAGTCAATTTTAATGAGTTTGCAACTCCTTGGTATCTAGCAATTTTCATGAAGAGTCTAAACAATTTAATCACAGCCACTTTTTTCAAAAACAAGAAAAAATTTATTTATTGACCTTAAGCTCCCAAATGAAAGAATTTCAGTGGTTAAATGTTAAAATGATGCTCAAAAAGTCAAAGCTGCCAAACTAGTTCACCATGAGATAATGGGCCAATGGACTTAACCAAGAATGTCTCACATTTTCTATTTCAGCAATATAAATGTAGCAAATGTCATGTATCTATCTGTCTATTAGGACCATAGGGTTTAAGTATCAACATGGGTCAGAATGTTTGAAGTTATCCTTAGAAAACTCGACTTCAGGGGGGTGGAGTCAAGATAGCAGAGTAGAAACAGCACTTCCACTGAGTTCCAACACACACCCCTTCAAAATTATGTAAAAGGGGGACTTTGAATGACCTCTGGAGCTCCAGAACCCACAAAATGACACAGAGAAGCTAACCTCCCACTGAGGACAGCCTAGCAGCCCAGCAGGGAGCAGCCAGCATAGTGCTCTGGGAGCCAAGCCCAGGTCCGCATGAGTTATGGTTTTAGCCTGAGGGCAGCCAGATCAGCAGCCGGCTGGAAGGACCCCAGAACACCAGGAGCTGTGGCATTTCCAGAATTCTCAACACATAGATGCCTAGGACAAAGTGAGAGGTTAGTGCCCTATGGACTTTGGGACTGATTGGGAGAATGCATCAGCTTCTTCCCCTGGGAGCGAGAAGCTGCTGAGGATCAGGCACAGCTTGTGCCACATTGCCACACTGCAGCTTTAGCTCTTGGCCTGCAAACTCTAGGGGGATCCAGCGATCAGTCTTGGGGGTAATCACTCTCACTTTAACCTTCTTGGTTCTGGATTGCGATCTGAGGTGGAAGTCTTGGGGTGTGTGACCAGCTTGCCAGAGTGTGTGGAGGCTTCACAGAGGCCACCCAACTAACACTTCCGGAAGTTGAGAAAACCCCAATGTTTGGGACGGAAGTTCCCCTGGCTGGTGGCAAAGTCCTACTGTGGCAACAAGCCCCAAAATCAAGTAATTGAGTGGCAACTTACCTAAGCAAAGGAAACAAAATAAACAGAAAAATGCAACATTATACTCCTATTTTGGGGGCAAAGAGGATATCAAAGCATGGAACAGGAGGAGGGCTGTGAGGTCAAAAAACCTTCACCAAAAGCTCCAAATGAAAATATGAGCTGGTTACAGGCCATAGAGGACCTTAAGCAGATAAGAGAAGTGGGGGGAAAATTGGGAAGAGAAATGAGAAAGATGCAAGAAAAGTATGAAATGACAATCAACAGCCTGACTGAGGAAAATAATACCTAAAAAACAGACTAACTCAAATGGCAAAAGAGGCTCAAAAAGGCAATGTGGAGAAGAATGCCTTAAAAAGCCAAATGTGCCAGATGGAAAAAGAAGCTCAAAAGCTCACTGAGGAGATTCATTCCTTCAGAATTAGACTGAAGCAAATGGAAGCTAGTGACTTTATGAGAAATCAAGATGCTGTTAATCAGATCCAAACAAATGAAAGAATAGAAGGCAATGTGAAATATCTCATGGGAAAAACCACTGACCTGCAAAACAGATCCAAGAGAGACAATCTAAAAATTATTGGACTACCTGAAAGCCATGATCAAAGAAAGAATCTAGAAATCACCCTTCAAGAAATTCTCAAGGAAAATTGCCCTGATGTTTTAGACCCAGAGGGCAAAATAGAGGTTGAAAGAATCCACAGATCACCTCATGAAAAAGATCCCAAAAAGAAAACTCCCAGGAATATTATAGCCAGGTTCCAGAATCCCCAGATCAAGGAGAAAATACTACAAGCAGCCAGGAAGAAACAATTTCAATATTGTAGAAACACAATCAGAATAGCACAGGACCTGGCAGCTTCTACACTGAGGGATCAAAGGGCATGGAATATGATATTCCACAGGTCAAAGGAGCTGGGATTAAAACCAAGAATCACCTACCCAGCAAAACTGAGTATCTTGTTTCAGGGGAAAATATGGTCATTCAGTGGAATAGAGGACTTTCAAGCATTCTTGAGGAAAAAACCAGAGTTGAATAGAAAATTTGACATCCAGACACAAGAAGCAAGAGATGCCTGAGAAGGTAAACAGGGAAAAGAAATCAAAAGGAACTTATCAAAGTTGAACTATTTACATTCCTACAGGGAAAAACAATAACTGTAACTGATGAAACTTTTCTCAGTATGAAAATAGTTGAAGAAGGGTATATGGGCATATGAATACATATGTGAATGTGTGTATATATGTTTTCAGGTATACATAGATAGAGGGCACAGGTCGAATTTAATAGGAAGAGATGATACTTAAAAGGTGAGGTTAAGAGGTGAGAGAGTAATGTGGTAAGGGGTAATGGGGAGAGACAATGGGGTGAACTGTCTTGTGTAGAGGATGCAGGGGAAGGTGGTTGCAGGGGAGGGGAAGAACAGGAAGGCAAAAAGGCAAAACCTTATTCTCATTGAATTTGGACCAGGGAGAGAATGACATGCATACTAAATAGGGTGTCCCACCCTACAGGAGAATAGGGGGGAAGGGGGATGGGGGAAGGTGGTGGAGGGGAGGGTGGGCTGGTGGGGGAGGGATGTTGGAAGCACCCACTTTTGAAAAGGGACAGGATCAAGGTGGGGAGTAGACCAGGTGGAAGGTGGGATGGGAGGGAGGGAAATATAGTCAGTCTTTTACAATATATCTACTATGGTAATGTTTTGCATAGCTACACATGTACAGCATATACTGAGTTGCTTATCTTCCTTTTAAGATCAATTTTAAAATATATATATATAAATACTATGATTATTACTATTTTGCATATAATTGGGAGATAAGACATGCAGGCAATGGGGTGCGGGGTTTCACCTCACGCTATTGGAAAAGTCAAAGGGGGTCTGGGAGGGGATAGGAGAGAGAGCAGATTGGAGGAAGCAATGTCTTGTGGGACTGCTGTTCTGGGAGGGTGGGTAGGGGAAAAACAGGGGGGAAATGATTGTAACTCAAAATCTAACGGAAATGAATGATGCAATACAGAAGTTAATAAAGCATTT
>WOXC01000083.1:0-123378 GCA_011680675.1 Gymnobelideus leadbeateri
TTTTTCAAGAACCAGTTTATTCAGGAAATCAACACCTCTATTAATATTTGTGTTCTAATCCTTAGTAAATTTACCTAGAGCTATTTGTATATAATAATGAAGTATACCATATGGAAAGAGGTATCCAGAAGGGAGACCAATAGAAATAACTCCTTGCACATTAAAATAAGATTCACAGCTCACAGATGATCATTAGCTCTTTCAAGTTATATTGTAATAACTTTGAGAAGCACTGTCTCCCTCTGGCCTTTTTACTTGCATGATGCACAAATACTCTTTAAAAGCAAAATAATACCCTAGGAAATAGAATCCTCACTGGTCTGATTATATAAATAATAAACAATGGTCATAGCTTCCCTGCACCCCCTCCCCCCTCGACTAACACTCTGTTTTACATATACTTCTCGGAAATCTCACGACCTTCTTAGTAATCATTAGTACCATGCCACCATTGCTACTGGGAAAGCAGGGAGGCAGAGTGGTATATAGAAAGAACATCAAAAACAGATCAACATACAGGCAGTGTTGAGATTAAAACCCTTAACTGTATTTTTAGCTTACTTGAAACCTACTCAGAAACCAAATGTCAGACTTTCCAGTTGAGTGTGTGTATACACACACACACACACACACACACACACACATACATATACACACATACACATATGTATTTATGTATATATACTTGTGTGTGTTAGAGAGAGGGTAGAGGGGGTTAGTTTACTTGCATGTGTAGGACTCATAGTTTACGTCATAAGAAGGAGGTGAAAGAGACCAAAGTAATGAGAACAAATTCTTAAGCTAAAAAATCTTTCTCAGTACTTTGTAGTGACAGGATTACCTTGTACATTTTTTTTGTTTCTTTTGTTTTCACTTCCAAGTGTGCTAGCACATGCCTGGTGAATTATCTTTCACTGGAAGGCTGAAATCACAGCATTAGGATAAAGAGTGGACTCTAACATTCCATGCTAATGTATACAATTAATGCTATCTTAAAAAAAAAAAACAGCAGAAAATGGAAAACTCAAAAGTAGTTTGCTGCTAATATACATATTGTTTTTGAAAATTGCATTTTGTACTTAATTAAAGCAGAGAGAAGGGAGGTCAATGAATTGGACATGCAATTGAAAAAGTTAGAAAAAGAACAAATTGAAAATCCCCAATTTAGTACTAAATTAGCAATATTGAAAACAAAGGGAGAGATTAATAAAATTGAAGTTAAGAAAACTATTGAATTAATAAATAAAACTAAGAGCTGGTTTTATGAAAAAAATCAACAAAATTGATAGACCCTTAGTCAATATGATAAGAAGAAAAAGAAAGAAGAAAACCAAATTATGAGGATCAAAAATAAAAAGGGTGAATCTACCTCCAATGAAGAGGAAATCAAAATAATAATGAGGAATTATTTTTCCCAATTGTATGCACATAAATATGACAATCTTAGTGAAATGGATGAATATTTACAAAATCACAAATTGCCCAGATTAATTGAAGAGGAAGTGAATTACCTAAATAACCCCATCTCAGAAAAAGAAATCAAACAAGCCATCAATGAACTCCCTAGGAAAAAATTTCCAGGGCCAGATGGATTCACTAGTGAATTCTATCAAACATTTAAAGTACAATTGATTCCAATACTCTACAAACTATTTGGGAAAATTAGTGAAGAAAGGGTCCTACCAAACTCTTTCTACGACACAAAAATGGTACTGATTCCTAAATCAGGAAGAGATAAAACAGAGAAAGAAAATTATAGACCAATCTCCCTCATGAATTTAGACACAAAAATTCTAAATAAAATATTAGCCAAAAGACTCCAACAACTTATCACAAAAATAATACACTCTGATCAGGTAGGATTCATTCCAGGAATGCAAGGATGGTTTAATATTAGAAAAACCATCAGTATAATTGAGCACATCAACAATAAAACTAGCAGAAACCACATGATCATCTCAATAGATGCAGAAAAGACTTTTGACAAAGTACAACATCCATTCCTATTAAAAACACTAGAAAGTATAGGAATAAATGGAGCCTTCCTCAAAATACTTGCTAGCATCTATTTAAAACCATCAGCAAGTATTATATGCAATGGGGATAAACTAGAAGCCTTCCCAATAAGATCAGGAGTGAAACAAGGGTGTCCACTATCACCCCTCTTATTCAATCTGGTACTAGAAACACTAGCAGTAGCAATTAGAGAAGATAAAGAAATCCAAGGAATCAAATTAGGCAAAGAAGTGACCAAGCTGTCACTCTTTGCAGATGATATGATGATATACTTAGAGAATCCTAGAGAATCAAGTGAAAAACTACTTGAGACAATAAATAAATTTGGCAAAGTTGCAGGATATAAAATAAACCCACATAAATCCTCAGCATTCCTGTACATCTCTAATAAAACTCAACAGCAAGAGATAGAAAGAGAAATCCCACTTAAAGTCACTGTAGACATTATAAAATATTTGGGAATCTACTTGCCAAAAAAACCCAGAATCTATATGATCACAACTACAAAACACTTCTCACACAAATAAAATCAGATCTAAATAGTTGGAAAAATATCAATTGCTCGTGGCTTGGTCGAGCTAATATAATAAAAATGACAATTTTACCCAAACTAAACTATATATTTAGTGCCATACCAATCAATTTACCAAAAAACTACTCTGTAGAGTTAGACAAAATAATAACAAAGTTTATCTGGAAAACCAAACGGTCTAGAATATCAAGGGAATTAATGAAAAGAAATGCTAGGGAAGGTGGACTAGCTATGCCAGATCTTAATCTGTATTATATTGCAGCAGTCATCAAAACTGCTTGGTACTGGCAGAGGTGTAGAGTAGTGGATCAATGGAATAGATTAGGCGAAGGAAACCCAGCAGTTAATGAATATAGTAATCTATTGTTCGATAAACCCAAAGACCCCAGTTTTGGGGATAAGAATGCAGTATTTGACAAAAATTGCTGGGAAAACTGGAATACAGTATGGCAGAAAGTGGGTATAGATCACTATCTAACACCATATAACAAAATCAAGTCTAAATGGGTGCATGATCTAGGTGTAAAGGATGATACTGTAAGCAATTTGGGAAAGCAAGGAATAGTTTACCTGACGGATCTGTGGAGAGGGGAAGATTTTAGGACCAAACAAGAATTAGAGAGCATTATAAAATGCAAAATGGATAATTTTGATTACATTAAATTAAAAAGCTTCTGCACAAACAAAGCCAATGTAACCAAGATCAAGAGGGAGGTAGGAAATTGGGAAAGAATTTTTACAACTTGTGTCTCTGATAAAGGACTCATTTCTAAAATTTATAGAGAATTGAGCCAAATCTATATGAATACAAGTCATTCCCCAATTGATAAATGGTCAAAGGATATGAATGGGAAGTTTTCAGAGAAAGGAATTAAAGATATCTATAAGCATATAAAGAAATGCTCTAAATCACTATTAATTAGAGAAATGCAAATCAAAACAACTCTGAGATACCACATCTCTCCAGTCAGATTGGCTAAGATGACAAAACAAGAAAGTGACAAATGCTGGATAGGATGTGGACAAATTGGAACACTAATACATTGCTGGTGGAGTTGTGAACTTATCCAACCATTCTGGAGAGCAATCTGGAATTATGCCCAGAGGATTATAAATAATTTCATACCCTTTGACCCAACAATACCACTTCTAGGGTTATATCCCAAAGAGATCATAGAAGTGGGAGGAAGACCTATATGTACAAAAATATTTTTAGCAGCCCTTTCTGTGGTTGCAAAGAATTGGAAACTAAAGGGGTGCCCATCAGTTGGGGAATGGCTAAACAAGTTGTGGTATACGAATGTAATGGAATTTTATTGTGCTATAAGAAACGAGGAGATGACGGATTTCATAATTACCTGGAGAGACTTATACAAACTGATGCTGAGCGAGAAGAGTAGAATCAGAAGAAATTTGTATACAATCACAGACATACCATATCTGTGATGACCAACTATGACAGACTGGACTCTTCTCAGCAATGCAGTTATATAAGTTAATCCCAAATGACTCAAGAAAGTGAGAAATGCACCATCCAGCGATATAACTACAAAGAACTGAGCCTGAATCTTGATGGAGGCAAACTAAATGATCTTTTTTTCTTTTCATTGTTTGGTTTTATTTCTTCTTTACCATCTTTCATCCCACCTAGTACAATATGCCTTTGTAATTGGAATAATGTCTAATATGAATGCATTTGCAGACCCTATACTGTACTATATGCTGTTGTGAGGGGAGAGGGGAGGGAAGTAAAGGAAATTTGAAAACCAGGGAACTATGGAATTGAATCTTGTTAACTGAAACTAAACTAATAAATTAATTAAAAAAATATACAGTAAAAAAAATAAAATAAAAAATTGCATTTTGGTTTTGTTAAAACTCTCAATTTTATCTTTTCTATAGTGAGCTTTTCTTAACTGATCTAATTAATGCTCATTTGGGGTGGAAAAGTATAGCGGCATGCACCCCAACATCCCAACAGGATGGCTGCCAACACAGTTTCTTAGATCTACTTTTCTAAAGGAAAGCAACTCAAAATGGGTTAACAAGTTTACTTTAATCAAACAAATATCATTTACCTAGTTCAGGGGATAAAAAGTTTAGCACCCTGAACTTCAGAGTATACAGACAGAACTTACAAGACAGAGAAACAAACAGATCAAGCAGACAGGCTTCCAAACTCCCCAACCATTACATCAATACCAAATCACAGTTACCAGAGAGGGAAGCATCAACATCTGGGTTTTCAAAGATGAGGGGGGTGGGGGTGGGGGTGGGGGTGTGTGCTCTCAATGGCTGCCCAGATTCTCATCTGGTCAAATCACACAACACTTCTCAAAGTGAGCCCCAAAGCAAAGCCTCCCATCAGGGTTTCTATAGCCTTCCCCTGGCTCAGAGAATGTAACAGCCCTCTTGACCCACTGTCCAATCACAAAGCAACAAGGTGTGGGCATTCCTGAAAACCAAGCCTCCTGCTACAGGCTCCATGTGACCACATTCAGCCTATTAGAGGGCAGAGTATATTTTCAATTCAAGGAAGGTTCTTAGAGTCTTTTAAGCCAATCAGAGGGCCTAGGGGCAGGGAAGATCTTTAAGTTTGCATTTCCATTATAAAAAGGAATGTCTGCTATGTGCCAGGAATTGTACACTTTACAAATTCCATCATTGTCATTTGTTCCATTTAGCAATTGTATATAATACATACAATTATGCTTAATATATGCCCACCATGTTTATCAACATAAACTGAAAGGTATCCAAATAAAGTATATGGCATATTACATGATAATCACTTAAGGAAATTTATAATATTTTAGAAACTTTAACTATGGAAAACTAACACATGAAAGAACAATTAAGGACAGAATTTTTAAGAACACTATCTATAAGATGGTAAATTGAATGTAACCTAATGCAAAAAAAAAAAAGAAAGAAAGAAAGAAAAAGAAAAGGTTATTGAGAAGAAATTTTTTGCTCATAGAATCTTAATTAGAAGGGCAATGTTACTTAACTTCAACTTGACCCAACAAGTAGTTATCGAAATTTCCTTTGAGGATGTGAACAATCTCCCTCCCAGGGTAGTCCATTCCACTTTGAGTTAACTGTAATTTGTTGTTTGGGGTTTTTTTGGTCTTTTTTCTCTTGGAGGCGGGAAGGTAGGGCAATTGGGGTTAAGTGACTTGCCTAAGGTGACACAGCTAGTAAGTATTAAGTGTCTGAGGCTGAATTTGAACTCACGTCCTCCTGACTCCAGGCCAGGTGCTCTATTCACTGTGCCACTGTTTTTTTCCCCCCTACTTAAAGCAAATATACTCCTGTTTCCCCACAACTCCCACTCATTATACATCCACTTTACATTATCATATAAACAATTTTAAAAATACCTGAATATTGTGATTAAATTCCATCCTCTTCCCCACATCCTCCTCCTTAGTCTGCTCTCTTCAAGGCTGAATATCCTCAGTTCCTTCAACTGTTACTCTTTTATTATATTTAGACATCATTCACCCTATATGGATGCTCTTCAGTTTATGGCTCATTCCTAAAATATGGTTTCTAGACCCATATGAACAGAATCAGTATCAGAAATTAACATTATACCTCAAAAACGAAGTGCTCATGGCAGAATACATATGATTTAGCACTTCCCTAATTCTGGACATTCTGTGTCTCTTAATACAGTCAAAATGTGCATTCACTTTTTTAGGAATTCAATATTACATGATTGGATTATATGGTGCTTATAGCCTACTAATACATACAGATATTTTTCAAATAAACTGCTAACTGGTCATGCCTCCCCCATCTTGTACTCCTGAAGTTGAGATTTTTTTAATTCAAGCATAACACCTTGTACTTATTTTTGTTAAATGATATTTTATTAGATTCAGCCAATTACTGAGATCTTTACGGATAATAACTGTAGCAATCAATGTGTTAGTTATATCTTATAACTTTTCATCATCTATAAGTCAATCAGCCAACAAGCATTTATTAAATGCCCTTAAAGACAAAAATGTAACAATGCCTTCCTTCAAAGTGCTTTATTCTGTCGGAAGACACAGCAGATATACATATTAATCAATACAAATTATATATAAGTTAAATACAAGCTAATGAGGGAGGTGGTAATATACTGATCAGGAAAGGTCTCATGAAAGAGATGGCACTTGCAGTAAGTTTGGAATGAAGATAGTTTGGAATGAAGATTCCAAGATGTAGAAGTGAGGAGAGAATACATAATGACTATGGGAGAGAGGCTATTCAAAGGCATGAAAGACAGGGCATGAAATTTTGTATGTAAGGAAGAGCAAAAAGGTCAATTTGACTAGATGGAGATGCTGTGAATGGGAGTAATGTGTAATAAAAACTGAAATATGTGCAGGAGTCAGAATGTGAAGGGTTTGAATGAAATCAGAGAGAGATTTCATTTATTATAGAGGTAAAAGAAATGCTTAAGCAAGAGAGTGACATAATCTGACCTGTGCTTTAGGAATATGATTTGGCCACCTCATAGATGATGAATGGAGAAGGAGAGAAACTTGAGGTAGGAAAGCCAATTGGGATGTCATAATAATAAACATAGCCAAAGGTCATAATAGACTGGACTGAGGGATGCCTCAACTTCCTGTCCATTATTTAAAATCAAACTCAAATGCCCTCTCAACCAGAGAGCCTTCTTTGAGTCATTTTACTCAGCTAAAAATGAACTTTACTCCCCCACCTTTGGATGTCCTATAAATGATTGAATAAATGATTGATTAAATGAATGAATTTTAAAAGTATGTGATATTAATTTTTGAGGAACTGTGTTAACACGTCACGTTTTGTTTTTAATCTCTCTGTTGCATGCTATATTACCACACTCAGGGAGGTAGGACATTTGAACTATTGAATCTGGAAGGCAACAGCTGCTGCCAGGAGGGCTTTTGAGGGCACCAGCCCTGTACCCACTCTGAGGTTGTGTGAAGTCACCACAGTGAAGCAGAGAAAGTCCATTTATAGAGACAGGGTTAACTGGATGGAATTGGGTAGAAGCTAAGAAAATGAATTTACTTTGGGACATGTCACATTTCAGGTTTTTCCATTGTAGTCTTCTCTGTCAGAGAAGAGTGGTATAAAAACTAAAAAGCCTACCTTGAAATCAGGAAAACCTGAACTCAAGTCTCACCTCTGACATATACTGATGATGCGACCCTGAAATAGTCACTAAATTTCTCCTTATTCTGTAAATCTACTCCATTGCAAATTACAAACCAACCTTCAGTGGTTGAGGTTATTTCCTCAACAGAGAGTTCCCTATAAGAATGACATCACAAGTCCAACCCTAAATGCTAGGTTTCAGGTGATAAGATACCTGAGATAACTTGGCAATGATTTCAGCAGAATTAGCTAAGGAATACTGTTGGATCACCCAGTTCTTCCCAGAAGCCATTTGGGGGAACACTTTAAATAATGTAAGATATTACTGCTTCACTATTTTTTTGGCTCATTTGCTTAGCTTTACTGGTATTCCCACAAAGCCTATGGTGTTCCAAAAACATTTGTCTTCTGTAAAACTAATTAAATAGCAAATAAAAAGCTTTGTAGATTAACATCAGCTAGGAAGCTGTATAAAAAGACAATTCTGCCATTATGTATTTATCTGACTAAATTAAAAATGGCAGGGTTAATCATTAGGGAAAATGATTCCCAAAGTTTAAGACCATACTTGTTCAAGCACTGCTGTCATTATAGTTTTTGTATTTATCAGGGTTTTTTAAATAGTATTTTTGAGCTCTTTCTTTTCTTTCTTTTTTTTCCTTTCTTTATCACTGGTTCCTTTTATCCATGCTTCAGGTAAGGGTTAGATTCAATGGCATCTTAAGGCCTCTCCCAATGCTGAGAGTCTATGGTTCTTTGAGATACTCACAATTAAAGCATTCTCATCAGAAACTTTGTTTATTCTGAGCAACCTATTTCATTCATCACAGTGTGGGGTGTGGAAGTTTGAAAGGAGGTGGCGTTATGTTGAGATATAGTTCTGGCCTCTGTCAATGCAAGTATTTACTTGTTTAACTTTGCCCTGCTGGGTATTTTATTTTTATTGCTTTTGATTTCTCTCTTTAAAACGATCTTAACTCTCAATTTTCCTAGATTATGGGAAGTCAAGAAATAACTCTTACAGTCATAGAATACTAGAGTAGGAAGTCTTTGGACTTAGAATATCCTAGTGATATCTAGCTCATTTTCCTTCAAAATCTATCCCTTCAAAATCCTACCTTTCAAAATCATAACTTTTATTTTCTGTGTTGGATTTATCTCCTCTAAAGACTTATACCAACAAGCCTCCATTTAAATAGCTCCAGTAATAGAAAATTCACTATTTCTCAAAACAGGATATTCCACTGGACAGTTTTTATTTTTGGAAAATTATTACTTATTCAGAATGAAAATATGCCTTTTTGTGGTTTCCATACACTAGTACTAGTTTTATTCATTAAGACTAACCCAAAACAAATCTTCAGCCCTCTTCTTTGAGAGTTCTGATAAAGACATGTGAGTGTGCTCAGAGTGTATAAACCTCAAATATGACTGTGATAACAAGACTAAAATTTAAAATAATAATAATAGAGCATAATTTATACATTTAAATTATTGTTATACCTTCAGAATCATAATTTCAGATGTCTATTCCCGTTTGCAATATGCATAGAATCCTAGGATAATGATATTTACATTGGGAGTGACTTTAAAGCATATTTAATCCAAGTGTTTCATTTTATAGACGAAAAAACTGAAATCCACAGAAGTTAAGGAGCATTCTTTACCCAGGTCCTCTGACTCCAGATCCTCCAGGCTCTGTTTTTCCTATACTACTCCATTCAAAGCATTTTTTGTAGCACTTTTATATCATCTGCTGAATTCTTTGGGATCTTCTGCATAGTGGCCAATCTTTGTCTTTTGAAGGCTGGTTTAATTTTTGGTAAAGCAAAAGTTATTAGCAAGTAGCTCAGTTGAATGTAGGGGGCTAAGCAAGCCTTTTTCAATAAAAAAAATAGCTTGATAACAATGTAACAAGGTCATCTTTCTTGTGGGATATGATTGATTCCAGAAGAAATGAGGATCTGAAGGCAGAATCTCTGATTGTCTTTGGCAATAGTTGCATCATTGGAAAAATCAATTTTCAAGGGAGCTCCTTTGAAGAGAATAACACTTGTTGGGGGCATGTATCTGGGTTCTAAGAGTATTTTTTTTTTCTAACAAAGAAATTTCACAAATTTATAGTTGACGCCTGCACAAGCATAGACATGAGGTTTGTCTCTTAAGTATCAGAGATAGGTACATAGGCAATCTTTTATTCCAGGCATAAGAAAATTTTTATCCACTTTTTTGAGCCAATATATTTTAAATGCACCCAAGACAGAGAATCATTTAATAAGGGCCCTGACTAGCAGATTAAAGTTTGTTAAATCCTACCCCTAATCTCTAACGTATACAAAGATGCCTTGGCATTTTCTAATTCTCTTTTGCCTGTAGTCACCCAAAGGAGTCAAACCTCTCCACATATGACAGGCTAGAAGGCTGATGTCTTGGATAAATCATGGTCTCAGAGTCATTATTTGTCCTTTTTGTTACTCCCTCATTGTTAATATTTTAGTTAAATGGCCATCATCTAAGTTACTCATGGAGATTTATTCTAGTCTCTATGCCTCATCTTCTGTTGTTTGGGAAAATAAGGAAAATGTTGATATATTTGCTAAACCATTACCTCCTTAATTGGCATATCTATTAGTATAGATGCCACCTTTCATAAACAATATCCTTATACACATCGTAATTTTACTGAATCTATTGGTCTAAGCTACTTAGCCATAAGACTGCCCCAATTACAAGATAGAGAGATGATTTTCATTTGGCTTAACACTGTTAAATATCATCAGAAAGCTTTAATCATAAAAGATAAGGAAGAAATATAAACAATCTCACCACAAGTACATTAATGACTTAGCTTCCAAGAGAGGTATTTGGTTTTTTTTATTTTTTTTCTTTAACTTAGAAGGGGCACCATGTTCTTGAAAACAGATTGCTTTCTAAAAGATATTAGATTAGCAGTGAAGAGTGTGAACCACTGCAGTCATTTTTACAAAGGAAATCTCTTTTAATTATGCTCCAAGAATTTGGGTTTTCCGTGTGTTTCCTAGTATGCCACTGTGCATAGAAAGTAAACTCGCATGCATGCTATGCACCTTTTTCTGTATGTGGCATGATTATATATGTGTGGACTATGGTCTATGAATGTGTTTGCATTATGTAGCATGAAGCTTTGTGTTTGAATATCTTTATGTGTGTATGTGTTTGCACTTACATAGAGAGACAGGAAAAGTTGGCTATGTACCTGAATAGCTATTGAAAGACTAAAATCTCTCACCTTCCAATTCTTCATTGGGCCCAGCTATTCCAGTGTATGAAAGAATATACCCCATCTGTATCCTCCCAATGTAAGTCCCTTTGTTGACAGTGCTGTTTAACACAATAAAAAGAGACAGAAATAAAAACAATACATAGTATATATGTTGCTCCAAGACAATCCTATTTCAAATATTAAGGAATAAATAGATTAGCTATATTCTGACTTATTGTAATGAAAAGATAATCATATAATTTATTATAAGACTTTCAAAGTATTACTAAGGAAATCTCTGATTGCTAGAAAGTCAGATTAAAAATACTTAAGTTGATTATGTTTTGGGCTTTCTAGAACTACAGGATAATGCTCTTGGCCTCCAAGGCTTTTTTTTTATTCTTTTCCATCACTTTTTCATGGTTGTATGATTGTTGTTGCTCATCCTTCATTCTCAAAGAGGCTCAATGACATCACTTGACTTTCGAGTGAACTGGATGAGGGGTCAGAGCTGTGTAAAGTCCTAAGTCTCACTCTCCTCCAGAGTCATTGAGTCCAGTGGCAAGACAAAAGTCAAAATGACTGGCAATAGCCCAGGAGGTGGTGGGTGACCTTGACTAAGGACTGGGTAAGAATTGAGGCAAGAAATGTCTCAACTGATCATCACAAAGATATCACTCTGGGAGCAGAAGATCCTCAGAGATCCTGGCCAGAAACAGAAAACCATTTCTATTTACACTTTCTAAGCCATCAAAATTTAAATAATGAAATGCTAGAAGAAAGGCAACATATTATCTCATGGAGTCGTAGCTTCAGAAAATTACAAGTTTTTTTTCTTCTCCCAAGAAATGAGTTATGTTTTTCATGCATACTGTTTTAGGTGCTTCTTCAGCTTCACTCAAAACAGAAGTCAAGGAGAGGTTAGTGAATACTTGTTGTGTTAAGAAGGTTGCCCAGAACTCTTTCTCAGGGAGGTTATTTCAATTGCTCCCCATGTTATCTAATTCATAAGTAGGTCTCAGGGGTCGGAGCATATAAATGCAGAGCATGAGGAGGGAACAATTTCTCTAGACACCCACATGTTGGGGAGGGTTTATGTCCTTGTAGACAGAGAGAAATGAAATAGAATTCACTTAGCATTGAGGCGGTCTGTACTTGTCTACCTGTTTCATTTACCTGGAGATGGAAATGCTTGAGGATAATAAACAGCAATAAATATTGTCTTCAGCAGAAAGGGTGGGTCATAATTGTTCTATATGAGACAAAACAAGCTCAATTCTCACCACAGATATGAAGGGTGTTTTTGCTAGGTTACTGGCTTAGTTGAGACTTTGTCGGATTTAATACAAGTCTTAATGAGGATCCCTGGCACAATCACTTAGGGGTGAGTATAAGGGAACAAATAACTATATATTCCTAGCAATCAATCAATAAACATTTATTAAATACTTACTATGTGATGGGCATTATGTTACATTCTTGGGATACAAAAAGAGGCAAAAGACAATCTTTCTGTCCTCAAGGAGCTCACAATCTATTATAGGAGACAGTAAGCAAACTAATATATACAAAGTATATTCAAGATAAGTAGGAAATAATTAAGAGAGAAAGAACTAGAAATAACTAAGAAATAAATAAGAAGTAGAAATAAGAAGGGATGGAAAAGACGTCCTACAAAAGATGGGTTTTTTGGTTGGGACTTAAGGAAGTCAGCAGGTAGAACTGAGGAGACAGAGAACATTTCTGGCATGGAGGATAGTCAGGGAAAATGGCAGAGCCAATGATGCATCCATCCAACCTATGGGAAGCTATACAACTCCCTCCCCAAGTATAGCATGGTACAACTAACTTATCACTAACTGTCAGTTGAGATGGCTGCTGGCTATAGCTATGTATCAGGTCATATATATGACAGGGCCCATTTATAACTGTCAGGAGGTCTGTGTCTTATATTTAGAAAATGTATACTGATGATCTGCAGAGACTCCTAAGTTATTGTCCTGCCCATCATTGTTTCTGACACAGAAGACAAATATGATAGATGCATGAATTTGTTTTCAGGGCTGCCATTGTGAGATCCAGTTTTGCTCAGGTAAATTTCATCCATATACACTAGTGGTGGTGACTTCAAATTTTGCAGTTTTTTTTTTTTTTGCAGTGAACTGTGACTTCTTAACCAGAGAAGCAGGGCCAGTAGACACTGCAATAAAGAGAATAAGAGAAAAAGAAGGGCTGCTTAGTTCTCTGGCAAAGCTAGGGATGAACAAGGCTTTGTTTGAAACCAAGTAGTATTGTTTGCAATTGATGGACAAATCCATCAGGTGGGGACTAGTTGTCAGCCAGAGCTGCAGAATTGATAAGTGAGCTTGAGTAACTAGTCATTGTGACATTTATAAATAGGACTATTCATGTACTGTGCACTGAAGTTTCTGAAATGCAGTGATACTTTGTCAATAGGGGGAAAAACGAGTTCAAATCACTTCAGTTGTGGAAATGTTTACTACATTATACATGTTTCTAGCTAGAATAAAAAGACAAATGAGAAGCAGATTGAATCCATTTTTTCATGTTTATTCTATTCATTGATGCTCTTTGTTAGAAAACTTTTGAATATTTGCAGGCTTGCTGTTTCCAAGATTTCGTAGTGTTGTCACTCTTTGTCTTCACCTGTGAGATAGTAAAAAGATGCTTCAGCAGATCATTATGGGACAAAGGAAGAACTGGAGATCATAACAGAGCCAGACAGCTCTGATGGTTGGATGCTTACTTGGGTTTGTTCCAATTTTCATCATGTCCAGCAATCTCTGTTGCTACTCTGTTTTTTAATCACGAGTTTAAACTTAATGAATGAATAGCTCTCATAGAAACATTGGATACTCAGTCTCCAGGAAACAAAGAATGGAAATTCTCCATTTTGTCATATACCATCATAAGAGATACTCTAAGGGAATAAACAAACATGCCCGTGAAAGTTGCCTGCCAGATACTGTGAGAGGCTTCTTGTTCCAATACGGATTGGTTTAAATTACTTCTAAAATTAATCAAACAATTAATAGCATTTATTATGCATCTATTTTATGTAAGGCATTGGTCTAGGCTTTGGGAATACAAAAACAAAAATAAAGTAAGCTTACCTACAAGGATGTTGCATTCTAAAGGGATGATACAATATACACATATATGTAAAGACAAAAATAAGAACAAGGGAGAAGGAATTTTCCACTAGTAATTAGGGAAATCAGAAAAATCCCTCCTGTAAAAAGTGACATTTTAGCTGAATTTGGAAGAAAATAAGGGATTTCAAGAGATAAAAAAGAAGAAAGAGTGTGTTCCAGACATGAGTGACTAAATGTATAAAGGCATGAGAAAAGAATACGGAGTGTTGTGTGTAAAAATATTGCAAGAAGACCAGTTTGACTCGAGCAGACTGCATGATGAGGAAACATGTAAAGTAATTTTGTGAAGGGTGGTTGAAGGCAGTTTTCCAAGAGCTTTAAATCCAAACAGGTGAGTTTGTATTTGATCCTAGAGGTAATAATAGGAGCCAATGGAGTTGATTGAGCTAGAAAGCAATATGATTATATGTGTAATTTAAGACTATGACTTTAGCAGTTATATGAAGATTAGATGAGAGAGGGAAGAGATGAGGTAGAGAGATCTTGAGTTTAAATGGTGGTCATTAATGAAGAGAAAATTATGGAAATGAGATGTTGTAGAGAAAAAATTGACAATATTTGTAAGTGATTGGTTATGTGGGGCAAGATAAAGAGTTTTAAGCATTGATGACTCAAATGATGGTGATATTAGCAGAAATAAGAACATTTGGCAGAGTGGGAGCTTCTGAGGAAAAGATAATAAGTTCTGTCTTAGTCATATTGAGTTTGAGGTATCTAGAAGTTGAGTTTAAAATGTGCAGTAGGAAGTTGGTGATTTGGGACTAGAATCTTGGAGAGAGCCTAGGGCTAACATCAGCAATGATTGTGCCACAAACTACACCAATCAGTGAATTGTCTCTTCTACCTGTCCCACCCCATGCCAATTTTGACTTGAGCACTTCATAGGCTTTTCCATATAGGGATGTAAGACGGAATACCATCATTTCACCAGTGTGAAAGACATGGAAACTAACGCTAAACTCTGCAAGGTGCTAAGTTGGCATTTCTCCTGAGTTTCCCATAGTAAATTGTGATGTGTGTAAAAAAAAAATAAAGATTCATAGTACAGGAAATAGAAAGTGATTAAGTTATGGCAACTAATTATTTTCAATTGTTTTTAATTTTTCATCCCCATATACTGTATAGCAGAGGTTAAATTGGTCCATAATGGCTATATCAGTGAGTGTGCATCTGAAGCTTCCTTGGACACTTTCAAAGATTCTGGAAACATGTATATATTAAAAATGAAGGTGATGTGTAAAGAATAGCAATAAAACCTAAATTTCAAATTAAAATAAGTACAACAACAAAAAAATAACATTAGGTCAGACTTCACACAAAAAAAGCTTTGAAAATATAAATGGGACCTCCTTATTCCTTCTTTTTGTTGAGAGGCAGAGGCAAGGAAATTGAGGTTAAGTGACTTGCCCAAGGTCACCTAGCTACTAAATATCAAGTGTCTGAGTCAGGTCCTCTTGACTCCAGGGCCATGACTATTCACTGTACCACCTAGCTTCCTATCTTTATTACGTCTTTACAGAAGTTACTAGCAAGGACTACTGCCATGGAACAATTTATTTATGTGGTTGAGTTCTTGACGCGCTTCGCTGAACTTTTGCACTCCCTCTCTCCTTCTCTCTCTTTCTCTCTCTCTCTCTGTATGTGTGCTTCAGGTGTGTGTGTGGGGGGGTTCTCTCTGTCTCTGTCTTCTTCCATCTCCCTCTTTTTCCTCTCGCTCTACCTTCCTTCCTTCCTTTTATAATATGTATTATACATATGTATTAAGTATCTACTTGGAGTAATAGCAACGGTTAATTTTCGCACCTGATGTAACTTTTATGTGTTCCCAAAGTAAGACCAGTGGATCACAAATTCTGGAAAGTCCTGCCAAGCTAGAAATGACCTCAAGAATGGTCCTGTTTTGAGAAGAACAAACTAAGCCCAGAGAGCTTCATCAAAAAAAAAAAAATGGTCCACAGCAACTCAAAAAGAACATTCATTAATGAGTGCCCTGCTTATGAGCTGGTAAAAGTAATACCCATACTAAGCACACCATGAATTTCTGACGTACCGAGTCTGGTATTCCATAGGGAGAAGTCAGGGAAGTCTTTGTGGATGAGGTCATTTTGAAGGAAGCAGAATTTATACTGACAGAGAGGAGTAGGCAGAATATCCTGAAGAAAAATAATGATAATAAATGGCAGTTAGGTGGCTCAATGGATAGAACATAGAGTATGGAGTCAAGAAGACCTGAGTTGAAATTCAGCCTCAGACACTCACTAGCTGTGTGATTCTGGGCAAGTCACTTAACCTCTGTTTGCCTTAATCCACTGGAGAAGGAAATGGCAAATCATTCTAGTATCTTTGCCCAGAAAACCCTGTGGACGGTATTGGTGTGTTATGGTCAATAGGCTCACAAAGATTCATACACAACTGAATAACAATACAATAATAATAATAATAATAATAATAATAATCCTTGTATTTAGAAAAATACCTAGAATTTTTACAAAACTTGCAAAGCCTTTATATAGATTAGTCCATTTGATTCTCACAATAACTCTGTCACATAAGTACATCCTCACATAAACCTCACGTAAGTCATCCTCATTTTACAGAGGAGGAAACTGAATCTATAAAGAGGTTAAATGCTTGTTTGGGGTCACATAGTTTTAAGTGTCTGAGGTTTGATTCAAAAAGATCTTCCCAATTCCAAGTCTATTACTCTATGTGCTATACCCCATACCACCTAACTACCAAGAATAATTGGTTTAGGGGCGGCTAGGTGGCGCAGTGAGTAGAGTGTCGGCCCTGGAGTCAGAAGGACCTGAGTTTGGATCCGACCTCAGACATTTAAGGCACACACCAAACAAAAACCTAGCCATGTGACCTTGGGCAAGTTACTTAACCCCAATCACCCTCCAAAAAGCAAAAAAAAAAAAAAAGGATAATTGGTTTAGTTTGAATTCCCCAAACTATACATTGATGTGAAATTTTACATGTTTTCTCATTTACATATCACAAAAATCCCATTAAGATAGGTTCTCTTATCTACATTTTTTAAAAGACCCATGATTTCATCCACATAGGGAACTCTTGGTGAGCACCTCCCTTTACCAATATAGACTAGTACCATCTTTGAAATCTATAGGTCAAGAGAGTTAACTGCCTGGGGCACTGAAGAGTGTCATCACTTTCCCAGTTGCACACAGGCAGTATGTGAAAGACCTAGGGCTTGACCACAGGTCTTCTTGACCTGGGGCTAGTTCTGACCACTGTCTGATAGTATCTTTCATTCTCATGCTATAGATGACAATATGAAGGCCTAGTAAGATCAAGTCGTTTGTCCATCATCACAATGATTGGAAGGGCCCAAGATTAGTTTCAAACCTAGGTTTTCCTGAATCTGAGGCTCACACATCATCCACTATACAAGATAAGGAGAAGTACTCAACTAACGGTGAAGGAAGCAGGGATGAGTTTGTCTCACGAGGGATGTTGGCCTGAAAGGATATTCAGGTGAAAGTGAGTTTGATTGCTTGGCTTGGGATTTAAATAAGGAAGAAGAGGCTTTCTCAGAACAGGCTTACCTCTTATCACTCCTATCACTTTTCACCCAGATACTTCTGTTCAAGAACATTTTAGGTAAACCTAGTTTAAAAACTGTTACTTGGCATGATAGATGCACTGACATGAAAAAGCAGAGCCAAGGCATCTTGGCAAAGAAAAAAAAAAGCAGGAGACTACAAGTCACAACACACTTGTTTGGTCAGGCTATTTCTAAGTCAATGCCAAGTGTTCTGCATGCCTACTGCCCACAGCTAGGCACTCACCTCTAATGGTATGAAATTCTGAGTGGGTTCAGCTGACACTTTTGAACTACATATCTCTAACCTGATCTGACCTCTTTTGATCTAGGCAAAGGCATAAATATGATAGTGGAGTGTCTTATGGGAGGAAACGTAAGAAGACCAATTTGATCATTGCAATTGACTACTTCCCTTAATCCAGGGTAAGTTATGTTTAAATCCTGATTTGAACTTAGGTGTCCCAGGTGCGAACTTTGGAAAGTAGCTCCTCAAAGTCCCAGATGGCTCCCTAGGGGCCATGATCCTGCACCCTCAAGGCGCCTATGAAAACCCCCATGCACTACACCCACTGCACAAGGTATGTGACTGAGGTCCAATCACCCCAAATACTGCCACTAAGTTTTACCTACCAGACTCAAGTAGCTTCTCCCCTGTACTCATCCCTGATGTTTTCTCATGTGGTGGTTATGGACCCAATAAATCATCCCATCCGCTTATCTGGCTCCCTCAAATGGGACAGTGCAAGTAGCATCCATTCAGTTAAGTTCATAGGGGAATCCTTCATATGTAATATATACGGTCTCTTTCATCATCCTGTCCCAATACTTTGCTCCCTCCACTATACTAACATTAAGAGATCTGAATCAAGTCAAAACAAAGAAACACACAAAAAAATAAGAGTAAGTCTTCATGGTCCAGTAGAGAAGCCATAAGTCAGTGACAAAAGGGAAAAAAGAAACAAGTCCATTGACCCTATTCAGGTTCTGAGAAGATAAGACACTTTTTGTCTCCGTGTCAGTTTCCTCATCTGAAAAATGAAAGGGTTGGGCTAGATGGCCTCTGAAGTCTTTGAAATCTCGATCTGTATTCTTGTTAAAATCTATGGCCAGGTTGAGGTCAGAAGTATCAACTGGGCTTTCTTGGTAAAAGAAATATGTCTATAAAATCACACTCTGTAATGAGATGCTGACTGAGGATACTGAATGTCACACAGCTACCCAGATCAATGGTCTTTCAAATCCTAGGTGACAACCAATGACTTCCTGCTGTTGTTTCAAAAGAAGATAAAAGCACACCAATCTTTATCAAGGTGATGTCAGTGGCCTCCTGTCTGCCTTTGGTTTGAAACCAATTACTGATTGACCCATATCTGGGCATTGCCTTGAACCCTTAGCTATTCCTCATTTTTGCTCTTCCTCCATTCCTCCCTACTCCATTCCCTTCTCCAACACACATCCACACACACACAAACACATGTACACACATCCACACATACACCCACAATCTTCTCTCTAACCTCCACCAACATGTTGACCAGCAGCTTGAACAAGGACTGACTATTCCATCATAAGCCATTCAGTTAAGCACCCAGATCCCTTTCTTGCTCTTTCTCCTTCCCAAAACTAGCCCCTTTCATAGCCTTTCACATTTTCAGGTCCTTCCTCCTTTCATATCTGTAATTGCCCTCTGATCTAGAGCAAATCTAAATTTGTCCCTTTTGCTGAGTCCTCATATTATGTGACCCTTCAGTTTTTCTGAGTTTCTCTAACTAATCTACATATGTCCCTGACTTTTACATGTACCCAAAAGCTCCAACAAGTAATATACTTATTAATACTTCAGGTTAAACTTGCCATCCTGGCAAGGGTGCTCCAAGCTGAAACTGACAGCCATCATCTCCATCATGTATCTCATGAACAATTCAACTGATCTGTTTGGTAAACAGGAAAAAAAATAGAATTCTAGAGGCTTTGAAAAGATCTATTTTAATTCAACACTTCACTTTTTTTTAATTTGAAAGACATTAAGATGAATTCTGAAATATAATCCCTAAAGAATGCGCATTACAAAAATGTTCTTCCCTGTTGTAAGAAAAGTAATTAAAGATTTTATGTTTGAGGAAGCATGCGCTTAACTATTCTGAATATTTTCCATTTATTTGGATTTTGGCACCCTCCAATACTTCCAGGATCCAAGATTTCCTTTGTGTGGATTCTCCCTGCACTGATACAGATCATGACTACTCCATTTAGATGGATGCATGAGTTACTCCACATATCCTTTTTAATAATAGCTAGCATTTATATGCTGCTTTAAGATTGGCAGGTTGTGTTGTGTTGTTCAGTCATTCAGTCATGTCCAGCTGTTCTTGACCCTGTGCCATGACAGCCTGCCAATATTGCCCATGGGATATTTTAGGCAAGAATACTGGAGTGGGTTTGCCATTTCCTCCTCCAGTGGATTAAGGCAGAGATTAAGTGACTCACACAAGGTCACAGAACTTATAAGTGTCTGAGGTTAGATTTGAATTCAAGTCTTCCTGACTCCAGGCCTTTCTATTGTTTTGGGGTCCACATCCTGCTCAGGCATCCTGGAGGTGCTGCTTTCTGACTGGCTAGCTACTGTGGTCCTGTCTGAGATTAGATGGACATGGTTGTAGAAGAGTGCATGGACACACCTGTTGTTTCTGTGGAAAATATGAGGAATGGGTCTGGGGGCAGTACCTAACTAAGGGCAGTTGCCGTGATTCCCATCACATGGACGTACCTGATATTTCTGAGGGAAATATGAGTTCATGCACAGGCCTGTTGTTGTACTTAGGCAGTGAGGCATGCCTGAGGAAGGTAGGATATTGAGTCAGAGGCACAGTGCCTAGGAAGGGGAGATGGGTCTACTCTTCAGTGAGGCTTATAATGGAGTCTGGGGGCCTGTAATATAGTTAAAGCTAGATTGTGTGGTTAAATCAGGACATATATATATATTGTTCAGTAAGGCCTGTAAGGAAGTTTGAATATTGGTACTGAGGGCAACTTATTAGGATTCTATCAGCGGACACTGAGAAAGATGTACCCCCTAATTCATAAAACACTCTTGGTCACAGGCATAAGCTTTCCTTCTGTGAATAGTGTATTACATTGTTAGTTCAAGGAATTTGACCAGCCATGAAATAGTCCAGAAGGTGAAAGAATTTGCTCCTTGAGGGCAGGGATCTATTAGTTGTTTGTTTTTAAATTTTGTTTTGTTTTGTGTATTTACAGAGTCACATAGCTAATAGAGGCTTAATATATTCTTGGACCAGATCCAGGCTAGAAACTGTAACCAGATGACTACTTTGCATTTAGTAAGGACTGTATAATTAGCCTGAGTCCTTAGGGCAAATCTTAGGTTAGAGGCTGGAGAGTCAGATCAAAGTGCTGATGTTCAGGCAGCAATTGCAATACACATCCCTATGATGCTTTAAGATTTGCAAAATGATTTCTTGATATCAACCCTATAAATTATTATTATCCATATCCTTCAGGAAAAAAGAAAGTGAAGCTCCAGAGAGATTTAGGTTACTTGGCTGCTGTCCTTCATTTTCGAAGAGGACCAAAATGGCATCACTATGATAGAGTCAAGGGGTATTGTGTCCAACTACGGCTGATTAGACCAATATAAACTTAGAAGGCTCTACCACAGATCAGACACAAATAGTTCGTGTAAACATTTGGAGTGGAGATGTCCCTAGAGTTGTTCCTCATGTTTCTTTTGCACTACTGTAATTCTTCTTTGCTCATAGAGCACTGTGCCTTCTCTGATGTGAGCATACCATGCTGGATGGTTCTTTAGGACCATGATACACAATTGATTCCAAAGTTCATCAGAGAGATCTTGAGAGTGTCCCTATATTGCTTCTTTTGACCTCCATGTGAACATGTGCCCTGCATGAGTTCTTTGAAAATAATTGTTTAGGCAAATATAAGTCCAACATTCAAACAACATGGCCAGCCCATTGGCATTGTGTTCTCTAGAGTACAGTTTGAATGCTTAGAAGTTTAGCTCAAGTGTCTGGTACCTTATCTTACCAAGTAAACTTCAGAATCTTCCTAAGAGATTCTGTTTTCAGCCATGTAGTTAGTATACCATGCAAGTTTCATAGACATGCAACAATGAAGTCAGCAAAAAGGCACTTTAAACCTTCAAGTTGGTAGGCAGTCTAAAACCTCTGCTGTCCCACATTTTCTTCCAGATCCTCCCAAACCCCGAAATATCTCTGGCAATGTATGCATCAATATCAATATCTATGCATGCATCAGGATCATCTATGTAGAGCAATCTAGAAAGGTTTGGGACTCTCTTGTTTCCACCTGACCAGGCATTTCTTCTCTATTTCTACCCACTCCTCTTGTTTTCTAAAGCATAATTGATCTGGACTTTGGGATCCATTTCTTACAACCAGATTCTATGAGGAACCAGGTTTATACTTTCACAGCATCTCCTATAGGTTCCCTTGTCTCCATTCACATCCTAGTTCAGGCTCTGAAACTATTTCAATAGACATTCAAAGTTTGTTCTCTCTCTCTCTCTCTCTCTCTCTCTCTCTCTCTCTCTCTCTCTCTCTCTCTCTCTCCCCTTTACCCCTTTCCCCCCATATTAAAAGCTCTAGGGGTACAAATAGAAAATCAAACAGTCCCAGTGCAATGCATAACATGCTAGACCTGGTATCAAAGAGACCTGAATTCAAATTCACCCTGTTACTTACTACTACTTGTGTGAACTCGGCAAATCACCTATCCTTCATCTACCTCAGTTTCCTTATCTGTGAAATGGTGATAATAATAGCATCTACCTTCCAGGATAATTGTGATGACAAAATGAAATATTTAGAAAGCCTTATAAGCCTGAAAGTCCTTTATAAATTCTAGAGAAAATAATAATAATAATAATAATAGTTATCACTAATTATTATTGGTATTATTATTATTACTCTAAAGTAGCTTACACTATAATTTTAGGAGTTCACATCTATAAGAGTGTTCATCTTAAGGGAGTCTAAAAAAGCCCAGAGGTCCTTAGGGATCAAAGTTTGCAAATCATACTGTTTCTCCACAAGCCTGCAGGAACTTGAACCTCTCTTTCCAAAATAACAGGAAAAGGGGGAGTTGTTTTCCAACATGACATTAAAACTTTAGCTTCTGAGACTCTTTCTTTCACAAGAAGGCTAGGACATAGTTTCAGAGGTATGCTGTAAATTATATTCTAGGGTGAATCTGAAACACAGACTTGATTTTATCCTGAATTGACCCCCAATCTAGATCATTATCGAAGACAGTCATATCCCATAAGAGTTCTATCTGCAATTTGCATCAGCTGTCCAATAGAAAAATAAATGACTCAATTTCCAATACCCAGAGACTAGTTAATCAATTATTTTTAAAAAAATATTAAAATAGATAATAATAATATAGATAAACAGATAAATGTAGAGATAGATAGATATAGATAGATAGATAGATAGATAGATAGATAGATAGATAGACCAGCTTTTCTTTGACCAAATATTGCTTATACAGAAAGCTCAACAATGAGAAATGCATCCAGGGATCAGAAATGATTTGTTTTTAGAGACTTCTGTGCAGCCAAAAAGGATGTTAAACTTCACAGTTTAGATTTCATATTCCTTGGGAGACAATGGGTAAGAAGAGGGCTAAGGGGTACAAATGTATTAATGTGGCATCCAGCTCAGAAAAGGTTCTGCATAGATGTAGCTTAACTCCTGAATCATGTGCCCTTTCCTTCACTCTTTTCTAATTCATCATCTCTTAGTTTCCTGTCAAAGACAAGTAAAAGCTGCCCGTCAGCTGAGCAGATATGAACCCTCTGCTCTTCCTCAGGCACTGCATTTTCAGGGTCTCTCCCAACATGACCCTTTGAAGCATAAAATATCCTTCTGACTGCTCTAAGAAGTCTATGAATGAGAGGGATAAAGATGGCTAAAGGCCTGGGACTCCCTATAAAAATTTTCTTTCTATCTATCTTTCTCTGTGTCTACTCATAGAAACAGCTCATTGGGAACTTAGGAAAAAGAGGATATTCTGGATGGTTGAATTTATAATAAAACTAGACATGATCTACGTTAAAAACAAAAATTGGTGTGTATGTGTTTTAATTTTTTAATGATTAACAATCAACCAATAAGGACTTATTAAACATTTAATAGTTATTTTTTCATTCACTCATTTCTGTGTGTCAAGAACAATGCTAAGTATGGGAGTTTTTCTCAAAATTATTAGGCATATTCCTACCTTCTCTTTAAAAAAAGCACATTGAACATAATTTAACTTGATAACTCAGGATAATTATGAATCCCCCTTTATATCCCCCATGATGTTCTGGGCAGTGTAGCAGAGTAGATATTTAATAAATTATTACTTATTGAATATAAATTAATGTACTATTATGGTTTGAGGAGAATTATCAGGTGTTAACCAATAGTTTCAGAGGCAGGGAAGCTTGGAATCAAGAACACTTTAAATCAAATCCCAACTTCAAAACTTCCTAGCTGTGTAACCTTGGGCCAATCATTTCATATTTCTGGGCCTCAGTTTCCTCATATATAAAATAAGGGTATTGGAACTGATTAGTTCGATGGCCCCTTCTTGCTGAAAATCTGTGCTCAGGAGGGAAATCTGTCTTGGCTTAAATATCATGTTGACACAATCATATGGCTTAAAATAGTTTGTCTTCACTGTTTCCGGAGTTTGAAGTTTAGGAAAGCTTTTTTTTTCCTTTGGAAAAAAAAATCTATTTCTCTTTTAATACTCATAGCCTCTTCCCTTGTGTATCCTTGACCCTAAATATCTTCCTCATTTACTTTTCATTCATGTAACCTTGGAAATGTTATCTCTTTTACTTCCTTTTTTGTATGGAAAGATTTAGTTGTGACTGTTTTCTTTCTTTTTTTTTTGATTAAATTTTATGTTTATTTTCAATTTAAATCATTCATTTCCACAAGATTTTGAGTTACAAATTGTCTCCCCATATTTCCCCTACCCACCACACCAAAAGAGCAATTCCACTGAATACCTCCTCCCCTAATCTGCTCTCTCTTATATCTACCCCATACAACTTCCAACTTTCCAGTAGGGCAAGATGAATCTCTATGCCCTAGTGCCTTTATATCATATTTCCCAGTTGCATGTAAAAAAATTACAAATATATGCATATATTTTTTAAAAAAACATTTGATTTTAAAGTTTTGAATTCCAGATTCATTCCCTTCCTCCCTTGTCACCCTCCCTTACTGGGAAGATAAGCAATTCGATATAGGTTGTACATGTAAAGCTCTGCAAAACATTTCCATAGTGGATATACTGTGAAAGATTGGCTAAATTCCCTCCATCCCATCCCACCCCCCACTTGTTCTATTCTCTACTTTGATCCTGTCCTTTTTCAAAAGTCGGCACTTCCAACGTCCAGTCCCCCCAACCTGCCCTCCCCTCCATCATCCCCTCTCTCATTCCCTTCCCCCCTACTCTCCTGTAGGGTGAGATACCCTTTTTAGTGTGTAACTCATTCCCTCCCTAAGCCAAATTCAATAAGAGTAAGTTTGATTCATTCCCTTTTTCCTTCCTGTTCTTCCCCTGTAACAGTTTTCCCTTGCCTCTTTTATATGAGATAATTAACCATATTCTATCTCTCCCCATCTCCTCTCATATTCCTCTCTCACCTCTCAATTTCACTTTTTAAGTATCATCTCTTCCTATTCAATTGGTCCTGTGCCCTCTCTCTATGTATACCGGTATACATATTCACACATACTCACATATGTATTCATACACCCATACACCCCCCCATAGACATATAGATTTATGTATGCATACATATATGTGTGTATGTATACATTTATATTCCCTTCATCTATTCTCATACTGAGAAAAGTTTCATAAGTTATAATTATCATTTTTTCATGTAGGAATGTAAATAGTTCAACTTTGGTAAGCTCCTTATGATTCCTTTTCCCTGTTTACCTTCTCATGCTTCTCTTGCTTCTTGTATCTGAATGTCAAATTTTCTATTTAACTCTGGGTTTTTCATCAAGAATGCTTTAAAGTCCTCTATTCCATTGAATCAACATATTTTTTGCTGAAACATGATACTCAGTTTTTCCAGGTAGGTGATTCTTGGTTTTAATCCCAGCTCCTTTGAACTCTGGAATATTATATTCCAAGCCCTTTGATCCCTCAGTGTAGAAGCTGCCAGATCCTGTGTTATCTTGATTGTGTTTCCACAGTATTTAAATTGTTTCTTCCTGGCTACTTGTAAAATTTTCTCTTTGATCTGGGAACTCCAGAACCTAGCTATAATATTCCTAGGGTTTTTCTTTTAGGAATCTTTTTCAGGAGGTGATTGGTAGATTCTTTCAACCTCTATTTTGCCCTCTGGGTCTAAACATCAGGGCAACTTTCCTTGAGAATTTCTTGAAGTATGATTTCTAGGTTCTTTTTTTGATCATGGATTTCAGGAAGTACAATAATTTTTAAATCATCTCTCCTGGATCTATTTTCCAGGTCAGTGGTTTTTCCAATGAGATATTTCACATTGCCTTCTACTTTTTCATTTGTTTGGATCTGTTTAACAACATCTTGATTCCTCATAAAGTCATTACCTTCCATTTGCTCCAATCTAATTCTGAAAGAATTATTCTCTTCAGTGATATTTTGATATTCTATTTCCATGTAGCAAATTTGACTCTTTAAGGCATCCTTCTCCTCATCGGCTTTTTGAGCCTCTTTTGTCATTTGAGTTAGTCTATTTTTTAATGTGTTATTTTCTTTAGTCAGGTTGTTAACTCTCTTTTCATGATTTTCATGCATCATTCTCATTTCTCTTCACAATTTTTCCTCCAGTTCTTCTTCTATTTGGTTTTCAAAATCCTTCTTAAGCTCTTCTATGGCCTGCAACCATGTCATATTTTCCTTTAGAAGCTTTTGGTGCAGGAGTTCTGACTGTGCTGTCTTCCTCCTGCTCCATGCCTTGATATTTTTTTGTCCCCCAAAAAAGAATCCAAAGATGGACTGCTGTGCTTGTTTTGCTTCCTTTGCTTGCTTATGTTGCCACTCAATTATTTGACTTTTGAGCTTTTTGCCAAAGTAGAACTCTGATTTCAGAGAAGAGAGCTTTGTCCCAAATCACTGGGGCTTTCTCAGCTGCTGGAGTTATTAGTTGGCTGCCCTCTCAGAAGCCTCCACTGGTTCTGGCACACTGACCACACACCCCAGGGCCTTCACCCAGGACAGGGATCCAGATCCAAGCAGGTTAAAGCAAGAGCAAATTACCCCTCAGACTGGTCACTTGGTCCCCGTACAAACTGTCTTCAGTGGGAGGTTAGTTTCTCTTTGTAACTTTATGGGTTCCGTAGCCCTAAATTTTGTTTAGAGACATTTTTTCTATGTATTGGAGGTGGAAGCGGAAGCTATGCAGAAGTCCTATTTCTACTCCACTATCTTGGCTCTGCCCCTAGTTGTGGCTGTTTTCTAAAGAAGTAGTTAAGGAGTGAAGTTCTCTATTGCCTGGTCCAGGTTCCTTCATTTATATGACATGGCAAAAATCAGCAAAGTTAACAACATTAGCACAATCATTTAGTGAAAGCAAGGTAGGCAGAGTGGTTTTGGTATCGACTGAATTACCTTTGGCCGTTACCTTCAGTTGTTGAAGGATAATCTGCAGAAATAGTTTTCTATTTCAGCACTTTATTGTGATTAGACATTGAACAAGAAGATTGATATGGTGACATGCTTAAAAATATAGAAAAAATAAAAAAAAAGATTTCTCCAGGAGTACTGGAGAGAGAGTTGAGGGCTTGCTTTTTAGTTGAGGGCTTGCATGGAACATTTTCTCAGCCGATGTAGACAATAGTTTAAATGATAACCACTTACTCCTTTCAATTCATCTCCAAACAGGGTGCAGATTGTGCGCATGATCTCTTTTGCTTTGCTTATTGGAAGCTGTCATTAAGGGGCTCTTCCAAACACACTGAAGACTGTGGTACAAATGAATGTGCTTCTATCCTCAGTAAAAACACTCCCTTGACTGATACTGGGTATATTTTTCATCCTAAATAGCTAAGTGCCAAAGTATATTCTCCACCTGGGAAGGGTCTGCATCTCCTATTTGTCCAGTAGCCATTTTTTTTTCTTTCACCTTGACATTCCTCTGAGATGTTGGGTAATAAAAATACACTCAAGACTAAGATGACGGCAATTATGTTCCATTTTCCTGAGAATTCATTCTATTGTGCTAGAGTTAGAAGTAAATTCTTTAAAAAGAGAGCAATAAAAAAGCCAAATGCTGCTGTAGGTAACAGTGAGGTATCTCCATTAATTTTTTTTTTTAGTTTTTCCAGAAGTTTTTCAATTCCACTACTTCCTAAATACCACTTTAAAAGTCATCATACATCCCTTTAGCACTAGGACAATATGAGCCACCAGTCTTTGCAGATGAAGAGAATGAATAAAAATGTCTCCTTTACTTAGAATTTTTATTATAATTTATATATGCATACATTTCTACATCATATACATAATTTTCCATCAAATTATTACACTTTTCTGGGTCAGGAAACTTCTACTATCATTAATGATCATTATTAACATTACTGATAGTAGTTTATTTTTCTTCTTTGATGAAATTAAAAATAAAAAAAGGGATTGATGAAATAGCAGTAGCAAGGGATGGCCAGTGGAAAGCTTATAGAATCTGTTGTAATCCATATAATGTAAAAAGGATTTAAAGAAGCTTCTTCCACCCCAGAATGTTAGACAGACTCTGAACAGAGAGCTAATTGAGATGCATAGCATCTGCAGCCATGGATGTGTTATGAACCATGTTGCTGGAAGGAACACTTACACAAATGACATCAAAGATCAGTCTGAGACTTGATAAAAATAAGTCAGGACTTATTCACAAAAACAGTCCCATTTGAAATATAGTAACGAGCATGTGACTATTATAATAGTTATTCAGTTCATATAACATAGGCTTATATATTTATTATATATTCACACTAAATGTTTTGAGCAAAGGAAAGCTACAAATGAAAGACTTGGCAAGTACATGGATTTGAAGATCAGTTTTGACAGTAAGAGGTTGGAAACCTCTGGTCTAGAATATGAACACAAACCTCTTTTTCCAGCAGATGTATGAACTGAAAGCATATTCTAGCAAATGGATCTTTAAAATAGAAAGATACAAAATGTTCCTTTGGGAGCCTATTGACTATAATACCTTCCATTATATAACTTGTTTGTATATAATTATTAGGATATTTCTCATTAAATTGGGATCTCCTTAAGGATAGAGACTCTTAAAAATAAAAAAAAAAAGATGGAGACTCTTTTTTGTCTTTCTTTGTATCCCCAGAACTTAGTACAGTGTAGCACAAAGTAGTCACTTAATCAATGTTTATTGACTGACTGACTGACCGGCATGAGTGTGCATTGTTGCAAGAGCAATCCTCTTAAAGCTATGGTGTTATGTCTGAGTTCTGTTATTTTATTACCTTCTGACTTCAAATAAATTACCCTCCCTTGCTGATTATCAGTTCCTTGATCTGCAAAATGGGCTTAATAAAGTCCACAGGATTTCCCATGTGGGTTGGTCTAGCCAAATAATTCACTACAAGTTGTCATCAGGGAAATGTGTGATAGCAAAAGAAGGTGGGTTGCTCATGTGGCAGAAGGCAAGGGATCACCAGCAGACAACTAGAGCTCTATTGTTATACCCCAGATGTCAGAAGAAAGCTGGGCTGTAAACATCCCATTCACATTCAAAGTTATAATTATTGTTCATTAATTTCCCTCCATCTTATCTATACTCATTATTTTCTTTCTCAGCTTCTATTTTTACCTTATCCTTGTTACCTTATCTTCTTCCCCCACTTCACCACCCCTCTTAGAGTTTTTCCTCATCCTATCCCCCCGTGCTATAAAAAATGATGAGTTAAATGATCATAGACATAGAAAGACTTGGATGAAATGAAGAGGAAAGTGAGCAGAACCAAGAAAACATTGTTTATGATAATATCAATATTATCATAAGAATGACTTTGAGTAACTAAGTCATTTTGAGTATTATAAATACTCAAATTAAAAATAAAGGACATATGAAGAGAGATACTACCTGCATCCAGGCAGAGGACTGATAAATAGAATTATGTATATATGTGCATATAACTATAAGTTGTGTGTGCATACATACATACATACACACACACATAGAGAATACATACCTATTTGTGTCCAATGGTAGTAATCTCTATGGTGTGTGAGGAAAGAAAAACATATGGTTACTTTTTTGTATATTTGAAGGGAATAGCAAGTTGTAAATGGTAGATTTATGTGGAATCATCTTTATTATTGTACTGTGTTACGGAAATGCTTGTTTTTCCCCCCATGAACTAAAAATAAAGTAAATTATATAAAAAAGAAGAAGAAGAAATCTGGGGAGTCCTTATCATGTTGTTGAGTGGATTTCTTGTGGTGAATTTAGGAAAGGATATGGATAGGAGCTACTCACCATTGGCAGTCCTGGATAGCTCTCAATCATCCTGAGAGTACCAATCTATTTGAGTATTTTTGGAGACTCCCTCACAGAGTTATTGTGGGGACCAAATGAGGTAATGCGTATAATATAATGCACTTTGTGAACTTTAAGGTGTGTGATTTAGCTCTGTGATTATCAAATGAGATAATGTGTATAGAAATGCTTTGAAAACAACCTGCTACTGTATCAATGGTAGCACAATCATTGAGGACAACAGTGAGTGACCTTTCTCTACTGCTAGGCTGTTAGGAAGGTACATTTATCTCAACTTTCAGAAAGGAAAAAGGTTCAAGACCCACTTACTGTGAGGAACATTAGGTTTTGGATGGGAGAGATATACTTTCATTTAATCCAAATCCCCTGTAGAAGTAGAAAGCATGTCTTTAAAAGCCTCTTTTATTTAAAGCAGGCAGTGTCCATAATTGTCCCTCCAGATTATCACTCATAATTTTGGGCACATTATATTACTGTAAGCAGGTTTTGAGAAGGAAGAGTTATTGCTGAAGAGAAAAATGAGCAAGGCAGGTCAGAAATGATCCAATTAAGAAAAAATAAAGGAGCAAACAACCCAAAATGACTGCAGGCAAGATCTGCTCAGGGGATCTTCGATTTAACTTATACAAAGGAAAGGATTTTTAGGTTTTTTTTTTTTTCTCTTTCTGCACACAGAGCATCAGTTCCAAGGGTGGCAGACGCTTGTGTGTCTGTTGACTATATACAGAGGGACTCAGACAGCTTTACCCCAGATCACCCCATATAAACATTTTAAAATAGTATATCATTTCCCACAGCAGCTCATTATCTCTTAAAGTCCTAGTGATCATAGTGGGTAAAATATACGTGTTGGATTTTATTGACCTGGGAGGCATCTTGGTATAGTGGAAAGATCAGTGAACTGAGAATGAAAGCGGAGGTTCTAACCTGAATTCTTCAACAAGTGCATTGCGTAAGCTAGGCCAAGGCATTTGACCTTTACAAACCTCAGTTTCCTCGTGTTTAAAATGAGGTATAAGACCCTTTCAGTGCTTAATCAATGCCCTTTGTTTTGAAGAAGACATTGATTTTTTATAGAAACACAGGATACCTAGACAGTCATATTAGACAAAACTACTAATATTGTCCAAAAATTGTCTGTTGCTCGATAAATAATAATAATGTTAAAAATAACATTTATATAACACCTTAAGTTCTGCAAAAGCACTTTACAACTATCACCTCTGATCTTCACAACATCCTGGGAAGGATGTGTTATTATTATCTCCACTTTACTGGTGAGAAAATGGAAGCCCTCGGAGGTGAAGTGACTAGTTTACTAGTTTAGAAATATAGTAAGTGTACAGGGCAGGATTTGAGCACAGGTCTTCCTGACTCCAACCTGCATACACTATCCTTCTTACTTTCATATTGTAATGTTAAATGTGAGAGTAAACATTTAATTTTATTCATTCAAAAAGTAATGCTCAACCAATTAGTGTTCAGAAGAAGAAATCAAAGCTACCATATCACATTAAAAATGTTCTAAATAGCTAATAATTAGAGAAATGCAAATTAAGACAACTTTGAGGTACCACCTCATCCCAATCAGATTGGCTATCATGAGAAACAAAGAAAATGACCAATGCTGAAGGTGATGTGGAGACATAGGACACTAATGCACATTTGGTGGAGTTGTAAACTGATTGAACCATTCTGAAGAGCAATTTAGAACTATGTCCAATGGGATATAAAACTGCACATACCCCTTCACCTTTTACCACTACTAGGACTATAAATCCAAAGAGACCAAAGAAAAAGGAAAAGACCCATATATGCAAAAATATTTATAGCACCTCTTTTTTCTGGTAAAGAATTGGACACTGAGAGGATGTTCATCAAGTTGTGGTATATGATTGTAATTGAATACTATTGTGCTATAAGAAATTATAATCAAGATGGTTTCAGAAAATCCTGAGAAGACCTATGTGAATTGATATAAAGTAAACTGAACAGAACTAGAACATTGTACCCATTAACAGAAATATTTAACAACAATCAGCTGTGTAAGATTTACCTACTCTGATTAATACAATGATCCATGACAGTTCCAAAAGGCTCAGGATGAAAATGCTCTCTGCCTGCAAAAAGAAAACTAATGAAATCTGAGTGCAGACTGAAACTTTTTTTTTACTTTCTTTTTTTCCCCTTTGCAATATGTCTAATGTGGAAATGTGTTTTCCATGACTTAAAATGTATACTGGTTATTATATTACTTACTTTCTTAATGGGTGAGGGAGGTGAAGGAAGGAAAGTGAGAATTTGGAACCAAAATAAAATTTAATAAATAGGTAATAAAAGATACTATTTGTATAAAAAAGAAGTTTGATAGATTTGACAAAAATTATCATGGTGGCTTAAGTAAATACTTTCTCAATAAGGTATAGAGTATTAATACATCATTTCACATTACTCCTATTATCCTCTACTCACAGCAATGTAGATCAACAACTGGTCTCCAGTAGCCCATGCTGATTTCCTCCCATCTTCACAGTATATATCTATGTACCAGGTTATTTTTTTTTCATATCTCCCCCCATTAGAATGCATGAAGGGATTTTTTTTGACAAACAAATACATCCACCTATCCATCTATCTATCTATCTATCTATCTATCTATCTATCTATCTATCTATCTCTATATCCACATCTCTAAATATTTTTATCTCTGTGTGTTAGTGTCTGTGTGTATCCCCAGCACTTAGCAGAGTGGTAAGTAGATATTAAGTACTTAAAAAATATGTGCTGTCCAACTAACTGACATCTTAGAGTTGGCTTTGCGCACTGAGAGATTGTCACTTGGCTATATTCACATAATTAAATATGCATGGTGAGACAGTTTTGAACTGAAGTAAGAGTTCCTGACTCCCATGCTGTAAGTCTATCTGCTGAGCTTTACTGTTTATTTTCTATCAGAGAGAGGTAGAGATGGGGGGGGAGGGAGGGAAGGAAGGAAGGAAGGAAGGAAGGAAGGAAGGAAGGAAGGAAGGAAGGAAGGAAGGAAGGAAAGAAGGAAGGAAGGAAGGAAAGAAGGAAGGAAGGAAGGAAGAAAGGAAGGAAGGAAGGAAAGAAGGAAGAAAGGAAGAAGAAAAAATTTCTTTATCCATCACCCAGATATTCAGAAAAAGTCAATACTTATTGCAAATCTGAAGGGATAAATATCTCCCCAAGGCCCTGATTACTGACATACTCAACTCTAGTTCCCATGGTTTCATAGAGCAAACCATGGCAGTTCTATATCCAAAATCCAAAGATTTAGAAACACAGCTAACTAGATCTGATTTTGTAGTCACATAAGAGGATAATTAAAGTTCATAATGATGATGACCTGAGGCGCTGAAACAT
Source organism: Gymnobelideus leadbeateri (assembly GCA_011680675.1). Taxonomy (NCBI): domain Eukaryota; kingdom Metazoa; phylum Chordata; class Mammalia; order Diprotodontia; family Petauridae; genus Gymnobelideus; species Gymnobelideus leadbeateri. Next base: position 33,637 of record WOXC01000083.1, read on the forward strand.
TCTGAATTGCTTTCTGAATCATCAAAGAAAGATTAAATTATGTTTCTTTAGCAGTTGTAGTGTTTTACTATATTTTAATTCTTTGAAAATTGGCAATCCATGTGTGGTAACAGTTAACCAAAATATTTGATTACCAAAAACTCCACATCAAATAAAAGATGAGTTGTAGTAGAATAAAGAAGATGATATGTGTGGATTCACACACACCTATATACATGCACACATATGTTTGTATGCATACATATATATTTGAAATAAAATGTACATATTTGCTTTCTATGCAGGGGATTTGCATTTAAAGATCAGAATCATAATTGTAAAAATGTACTTTCTTTGATATTTACACTTCAGAGAATGTTAGATTTGGGAAGGAGTCTAGAAGTCATCTTATCTAACCTCATTATTTTATCCAGGAGGACACTGAGGCACAAAAATTTTATCTAAATTGCTTAAAGTTACACAGAATGTCAGTGGCACAGCAGGGACTGGAACCCAATCCTCTTGATCCCAAGTCAACCCAGTGTTCTATTCAGTCTTTCCATGAAGCCTCACAGTGCAATTAAATCAATCAGTGTTTATTGCTTAACATAATCATTTTAGAGCATCTACTTCACTACTCCTATTACCCTGTACTAGAGTACTAGCCAGACCATGTAACTTACCATCCTTCATTCAATTCTTATAGTTTCCTACCTCCTTTCCTTTGATAAACGTATGCTTCTAATGCCCTACCTTCCTATTTCCATTTTTTAAAATCTTGCTTGCAATCTACTCTAGAAAGGATTACTTGCCTCGTTCTCCTTCTCACTGAAAATGTTCTTCATTTCCTCCATCCTCACCTCACATGACACTTTGCACTTTCCTTATGCCAAGATAACAGAATAGAGAAAGGACTTAGCCAACCTTTCCCAACATTCCCATTTAAGGAACTTTAAAATAATGTCTCAAATCAAATTCTGGAGTGGCATATCCAACAAAAGGTCAAAGTGAAATATTCTTCCCGTTCAAGACAACTTAGGGGGCCAAAGAAATATGTGACTTGGGGGTGGAATTTGTAATAGAACCCATGTGGATGCAACACCTGTGTTGGGGCAAGGTGGTGGCAACAGAAGCATCAACACCTATGGAAGCTCTCAAGACAGAAATAGTTATTGGATCTGGCAAATCATAAAAAGGAAATTATAGGGGCCCTCTGCACTAGTACTGGATCCAGGACCAGATGCTGTTTGGCAAATCCAAAATCCTATATCCTCTTCTAGATCATAGACCAAGAATGGAGAGGAGCACTCTCAGTAAAGAGGGATCAGGATCCCTGAGAAGCAGTATCACTTTTGTTCACAAGTGATCAGGGACACCAAGAAATATTACTGCATTCAAATCTCAGGGATCAGGGACCCTGTGGAACAATATCATTGCAGTACCAAGGAAAGCTGGACACTGAGGAGTAGCAGCACCAATTACAATCCAAAGAGATCAGGGGCCCTTTCAGGATAAGGACTTGAAAGTAGACCAGGAGAGATGTGATCATAAATCACAACACCTGGAATCACCAAAAACTTCCAAACCCTAAAAACTAGCTCTGAGAATAGTAGTGTAAAGATGCCAAAACTTGAGAAAGTGCTCCTTCTCCTTCAATGACAGTAACAGAGTCCAACTTTAACAAAAAGTTCAAAATAAAGTAATATAATGGAATAATGAGCAAACAACAGCTACAAGCAAAACCTCAAAAAAATTGAACCCAAGAATAACAAGAAATCCTAGAAGAGCTCAAAAAATATTTGCATAAAAAGAATTTTGTAGGACTCCTTCTTCACCAATTTTCCCAAATAGTTTGTAAAGTATTGGAATGAATTCTTCTTTGAGCATTTGAAAGAATTCGCTAGTAAATCCACCTGGCCATGGAGATTTTTCCCTACGGAGTTTGTTGATAGCTTGTTCAATTACTTTTTCTGAGATGTGGCTATTTAAGTAATTTATTACCTTTAAGTTAATTTGGGCAACATATTTTTGTAAATATTCATCCATGTCACTAAGATTTTCAAATTTATGAGGGGGGGTTGGAGTCAAGATGGCAGAATAGAAACAGCACTTCCGAGGAGCTCCGGCCCACACAACTTCCAAATTCATGTAAAAGGGGACCCTGAACAAACCCTGGAGCTCCAGAACTCACAAAATGACACAAAGAAGCTAACCTCCCGCTGAGGACAGCCCAGCAGGCCAATAGTGGCCAGCTCTGGGAACCAAGCCCAGGCCTATATGAGTCTGAGGTTTTAGCCCCAGGGAGGCTGGACCAGCAGCTGGCTAGAGGGACCCCAGAACACCAGCAGCTGTGGCGTTTCCGGAATTATCAAGACATAAATGCCTTGGACAAAATGAGAGGTCAGTGGCCTATGGACTTTGGGACCAGTATTTGGGAGCATGCGGGCTTCTTCCCCTGAGGGGGAGAAGCCACTGACTGGCATAGATTGCACTAGGTTGCCATATTGCAACTTCAGCTCCTGGCCTGCAGACTGTAGGGGGACTGGTGATCAGTCTGGGGTGGGGGTGGGGGTAATTGCTCTTCCTTTACCCTTCTTGGATCTGGTTTGCTGTCTGGGGTGTATGACCAGCTTGCCAGAGTGTGTGGAGGCTTCAGAGAGGACACCCAACTAATACCTCTGGAAACTGAGAAAACCACAGAGTTTGGGAGAGAAGCTCCCCTGGCTAAAGGCAGAGTCCTACTGTGGCAAGAAGCCCAAAAGGCAAGTAACTGAGTGGCAACATGCCTAGGCAAAGGAAACAAAATAAGCAGAAAAATTCAACATTATACTCCTATTTTGGGGGCAAAGAGGATCAAAGCAAGGAACAGGAGTAAGACTAGGAGGCCAGAAATCCGGCACCAAAGGAACCAAATGCAAATACGAGCTGGTTACAGGCCATAGAGGACCTGAAGAAGCAGATAAGAGAAATAGGGGGAAAATTGGGAAGAGAAATGAGAAAGATGCAAGAAAAGTATGAAATGAGAGTCACCAGCCTGACTGAGGAAAATAACACCTTAAAAAAGAGACTAACACAAATGGCAAAAGAGGCTCAAAAAGGCAATGAGGAGAAGAATGCCTTAAAAAGCCGAATTTGCCAGATAGAAAAAGGATCTCAAAAGCTCACTGAGAAGAATCTTTCCTTCAGAATTAGACTAGAGCAAATGGAAGCTAGTGACTTTATGAGAAATCAAGATGCTATTAAGCAGATTCAAACAAATGAAAGAATAGAAGGCAATGTGAAATATCTCATGGGGAAAACCACTTACCTGGAAAATAGATACAGGAGAAATAAACTAAAAATTATTGGACTGCCTGAAAACCATGATCAAAGAAAGAATCTAGAAATCATCCTTCAAGAAATTCTCAAGGAAAATTGCCTTGATATTTTAAAACCAGAGGGCAAAATACAGGTTGAAAGAATCCACAAAATAGAGGTTGAGAGAATCTACCAATCACCTCCTGAAAAAGATCCTAAAAAGAAAACTCCTAGGAATATTGTAGCCAGGTTCCAGAATTCCCAGATCAAGGAGAAAATACTACAAGCATCCAGAAAGAAATAATTTCAATATTGTGGAAACACAATCAGGATAGCACAGGATCTGGCAGCTTCTACACTGAGGGATAAAAGGGCATGGAATATGATATTCAGGAGCTGGGAGCTGGGATTAAAACCAAGAATCACCTACCCAGCAAAACTGAATATCTTCTTTCAGGGAAAAATATGGTCATTCAACGGAATAGAGGACTTTCAAGCATTCTTGAGGAAAAAAAACAGAGTTGAATAATTCAGACACAAGAAGCAAGAGATGCTTGAGAAAGTAAAAAGGGAAAATAAATCATAAGTAACTCATCAAAGTTGAGCTATTTGCATTCCTACATGGAAAGAAGATAATGGTAACTGATGAAACCTTTCTCAGTATGAAAATAGCTGAAGAAGGGTATATGGGCATATGAATACATATGTGAATTTATGTATATATGTTTAGAGGTATGCATAGATTGATGGCACTGGTTGAATTTAATCGGAAGGAAGGATATTTAAGGGGTGAAATTGAGAGGTGAGAGAGGAATATAATGAGAGTAGATGGGGAGAGTCAGAGTGGGGTAAACTATTTCATGTAGAAGAGGCAAGGGAATATGGTTGCAAGGGAGGGGAAGAACGGGAAGGCAAAAAGGCAAAACCTTATTCTCATTGAATTTGGCTCAGGGAGAGAATGACATGCATACTAAATGGGATATCTCACCCTACAGGATAGTGGCGGGGGGGGGGAGCATGGAGGGGGATGATGGAAGGGAGGGAAGACTGGGGGTGAGGGAAATTGGAAGCACCCACTTTGGAAAGGGGATAGGATCAAAGTGGGGAGTGGACCAGGTGGGAGGTGGGATTAGGGGGGAGAAATGTAGTCAGTCTACTATGGTAATGTTTTGCATAGCTATACATGTACAGCATATACTGACTTTCTTATCTTCCCAGCAGGAATGGGTGGCAGGGGAGGAGGGGAATGGGTCTGGAATTTGAAGTTTTAAAATCAAATGTTTTTAAAACTATAAATATGTGGGGCGGCTAGGTGGTGCTGTGAGTAGAGCGTTGGCCCTGGAGTCAGAAGGACCTAAGTTCAGATCCGACCTCTGACACTTAAAGCACACACAAACAAAAACCTAGCCATGTGACCTTGGGCAAGTTACTTAACCCCAATTGCCATCAAAAACGCAAAAAAAAATTATATATATATGTACTCTGATTAATACTATTTTGCATATAATTGGGAGATAAGATGTGCAGGCATTGGGGCTGGGGGATTCACCTTGCCCTACTGGAAAAGTCAAAGGGGGTATGGGAGAAGAGATGGGAGAGAGCAGATTGGATGAGGGGATATCCTGTGGGACTGCTATTCTGGGTTGGTGGGTAGGGGGAAAATGGGAAAAAAAAATTGTAACTTAAAATCTGATGGAAATGAATGATGTAAACCAGAAGTTAATAAAGCATTTGAAAAAAAAAGATTTTCAAGTATATGTGTATACAATTGGGCAAAATAATTCCTAATTATTGTTTTAATTTCCTCTTCTTTGGAATTATATTTCCCCTTTTCATTTTTTTGATACTCATAATTTGGTTTTCTTGGGGAGGCTAGGTGGTGCAGTGAATAGAGTGCCGGCCCTGGAATCAGAAGGACCTGAGTTCGGAGCCGGCCTCTGACACTTAATCCATACAAACAAAAAAACCTAGCTGTGTAACCTTGGGCAAGTTACTTAACCCCAATTGCCCTAAAGGGGCGGCTAGGTGGCGCAGTGAGTAAGAGCGCCGGCCTCGGAGTTTGGATGACCCGAGATCTGATCCGGCCTCAGAAAATGAGCACCCACGCATAAATAATGACTAGCCCTGTAACCTTGAGCAAGTTACTTAACCCCAATTGCTTTAAAAAAAAATAATTTGGTTTTCTTCTTTTATCATATTGACTAAAGGTCTAGCAATTTTATTATTTTTTTTTCATAAAACAACCTCAGCTTCATTTATTTCAATAGTTTTCTTAATTCTAATTTTATTAACCTCTCCTTTTGTTTTCATTATTTCTAATTTAGTATTTAATTGGGGATTTTCAATTTGTCCTTTTTCTAGCTTTTTCAGTGGCATGCCCAAATGATTGACCTCCATTTTCTCTATTTTATACACGTATGCATTCAGGTATATAAAACTTCCCTTAAGAACTGCTTTTGCTGGCTGCATCCCTCAAGTTTTGGTTTGTTGTCTCAATATTGTCATTCTCTTGAATGAGGTTACTCATTGTTTCTATATTTTCTTGTTTGACCCACTCATTCTTTAGGACTAAATTGTTTAGTTTCCAGTAGATTTTAGTCCCTTTCCATGGCCCTTTATTGCATGTAATTTTTATTGCATGATCTGAGAAGAATGCATTTAATATTTCTGCCATTCTTCACTGAATTGTGAGGATTTTATGCCCTAGTACATGTTCAATTTTTGTGTATGTACCATATGCCACCAAGAAGAAGGTATATTCCTTTTAAACCCATTCAATTTTCTCTAGAGATCTATCATATCTGGCCTCTCTAAACTTCTTTCTTGTTTATTTTAAGGTTAGATTTATCAAGTTCAAAGACAGGAAGACTGAGGTCTGCTATACAGGAATTTGGATGCTATACATCTCGGTGCATATATATTAAGTTTCAATATATATTGTTTCACTCCCCATGGTGACTTTCAATATTGATAGGTATCAGCTTCTCATATAGGGATGTAAACAGTTTGCTCTTATTATTTCACAAGTTATGCACATGTATGTGTGTGTTTTCATTGTTTGCCTTTTTATGTCTTTCTTGAGTCCTGTATTTGGAGATCAAATTCTCCATTCAGCTCTGGCTTTTTCATCAGAAAGGTTTGGAAGTCCCTTATTTCATTAAAAGACCATCTCCTTGCCTAAAAGATTATGCTCAGTTTTGCTGGACAGTTGATCCTTGGTTGCAGTCCAAGCTCTATTGCCTTATGAAATATTAAATTCCAATCCCTCCAATCTTTTAATGCAGAAGCTGCTATATACTGTGCAATCCTGACTGTAGTTCCATAATATGTGAATTGTTTCTTTCTGGCTATTTGTAGCATTTTCTCCTTGACCTTGTAATTCTGGAATTTGGCTACTATATTTCTTGGAGTTTTCAATTCGGGATCTCTTTCAGGAGAAGTCTGGTGAATTCTTTCAATAACTATTTTGCCCTCTGATTCTAGGACCTCAGGACAGTTTTCTTTGATAATCTCTTGGAGCATGTTATCCAGGTTGTTTTTTTTTTTTTTTCATCAGGGCTTTCAGGTAGACAAATAATTCTTAGTTTATCTCTCCTGGATCTTTTCTCCAGGTCAGTTGTTTTTCCAGTGAGATATGTTATACTTTCTTCTAATTATTCAACATTTGTGATTTATTTGACTGAATCTTCATGTATCATAGAGTCCTTAGCTTTGAGTTGTCTGATTCTAATTTTTGTGATTTTCCTTGGTTAGTTTTTTAAGCTCCTTTTTTAGGGAGGTATTTTCTCTAGTTAGATTTTGAGCCTCCTGTTGGAACACAAATTTTACTTTTTAAGGATTTGTTTTCTTCAGTGACATTTTTTCCCAATTTGGTCACTGTGGATTTAAATTTATCTTCTACCTCTCTAATTTGGCTTTTAAAATCTTTCTTGGCCTCCTCCAAGAATGCTTTTTGGGCTTGAGAACAGTTCATATTTCCTTCTGTAGTCTCAGGTGTGAGTATAGAGTCCATGTTGCCTTCTGAATTTGGTTATTTTTACTCACTATAATAGGATTGTTTCATTCTTGATTTCACAGTTTCTTTCTTGCCCATTTTGATTGCCTATCTCCTGAATTTTTTGAGTGGATTTCTGCTTCTGTGGTACAGATATAGCACACTTCTCAGGCTGGAAATTAGGGGTTTAGTTGATGACTTTGTGTCCTGTAGCCTCTGGGTTAGACTGAGATCAAGACCAGGACTCTCAGTGTTTCCCCTGGGTTACCTTGAGGCTCACAGAGTAAGGTGTGGGGGAGCAGTGGTCTGGCCACTTCAGGTTGCCACCTCTGTATCCTTGGGCTACAGCTCAGGGATGCTCAGCAGCTGGTGGTCAGCAGGGATAGTGTCTGCAGATTCCCCTGGTGGAGCTAAGGCACACCTGTGCTTCTGTTGTTAGGACTTGCTGGCTCCACCCCCCCCTGTGCTTTGGGATCTCCTGATAATCAGCTGAGGTGGGGCTTATTGGGATAAGAGAAAATGGATAAACAAAAGAAAATAGGATGGAGAGAAATGCATAGTTAATAATCATAACTGTGAATGTGAATGAGATGAGCTCACCCATAAAATGGAAGCAGAAATCTGAATGGATTAGAAACCAAAATCTAACAAAATGTTGCTTACAAGAAACACACTTGAAACAGAAAGACACACACATAACAATTAAAATAATGGGTTGGAGCATTTGACTCCGTAGAGAAAAAGCAAAGGAGAAGCAAAAAGGAAGATGGCTTCTGCCCTCAAGAAGCTTACATTCTAAAAGTGGAAGATGACACACACAAAAGGAAAGTGGAAAAAAAAAAAGAAACCTCTCTGGAGAATGATGGAGAAAGAAGTTCATAAGAGTTGGGGGGAAATCCAATAGAAAAAAAAAAAGAAGTGTGCATAGCTGGCCTACAGACCCTGATTTAAAAGGGTTCTGGGAAGAAATGACCTATTAGAGGAAGAAACCATAGAAGCAAAGATATCTTCCATGATAGGAAGTCTCCAGGGGAGGAGGTCTCTTCCAGGAAGGGAAGGCTAATGGAACATGGTTGAAAAGGCAGTTTCTAGGGTGAGAATGCTGTTACTTAATCTCCTAGGGCCTCCATTTTCTCATCTGCAAAATGGGGTGGAGGGGCGGCTAGGTGGTGCAGTGAGTAGAGCACCAGCCCTGAGTCAGAAGGACCTGAGTTTGGATCCAGCCTCAGACACATAACACACACACACACACACACACACACACACACCCCTAGCCGTGTGACCTTACACAAGTTACTTAACCCCATTTGCCCTCCAAAAAGCAAAAAAAAAAAAAAAATTGGGGGAGGGGAATATTACACTAAATAGCCTCTGAGATTTTTTCCATCAATAAATCCATGATTCTGTAATCTTATGGTTCACTAGTATTTGTTAAGATAGTCATTCAGCATCATCAGAGTACACCAGTTTCATCATCTCTGTAAAACTATTCAATGAATAACATTCAGAAATAAATGATCTGAAAAAGAGCTAAAAATGTCTTCCATTGACTGATAATTTTTAATTGTTTTTCACCAGCTGCATCTATACTTCTAATGCCTATCTCAATGAATTGTCATATCCAGTCTTTAGAAAATAAAACTTCCTCAGAAAATAGCAAAAACCTTTTAAATTTTCACCTAGCACTGAGCTAGAGATACAAGGCCCTCTGATCTTTTCTCTAAAAACCAGTCATGTAGAACATGATGTTGTAATTTACTCATGAGTATGTAATGCCCCTATTTTGTGTTTCCCAAGAAAGCACTTTAATAAAGGATTCCAGTTAAGTCTAAGATTGTTAGTCCAGTGATTTTTCTTTGTCCTTTTCAATAGTGTGGTCCATCAAAAGCAAATGTTCACCCATAATATGATAAAAATTAGCTTAGCCTTATTAGAAGACAAAACCTATTACAAAAGTATGGACATCAAATAACCAAGATTTAAAGAACCAGAAAACAATATCAGTTCACTAAGCAGCAGTGAATCAGAGAAAAGGGAGGAATGGAGAAAGATGTAAGTTTCCCAGGTCACATTTCAACAACAAAATCTGTCCAAGCAGATTTTTTTCCACTCTTTAACTGGGTCAGTGATGTAGATAAGGTCCCCATTGCTCATGATTGCAATTCATTTTGGGGTAACTGAGCCTTTCCATTATAATCAGCAGGCCCCTGGTCTCACATGTATCTGTTCCTGGTTCCAGATTTTATGTACTTCCATCTCTCATGTTTTTTTAGTCTTTCCTTGCAGCTTACATCTGAAAGTTCTATCAACAATTCCCATTAGCATCCTCGCCAATAAGGGCCTAAATATATATGGTACAGCACTGAAAAAATATTTTTAATTGGACTCTGAAGGGAGTTGATTAGCTGCTTTTTTTGAGATTTTATATCATGTAGCATAGATATACCATTATTTTTTTTCTGATCAATCTGTCATTTTTCCCCTGTACATACCGTTCTAACTCATTCACAAAGGTCTATTTTCTGTTAAGATTAGCACAGCATGTTTCCACTCCTATCCTTGTCCTTTCACTACAGGAAGCGGACACTCATACTACTGAATGCCCTAATTCTGTTCAGCTGTTTTTATGAATGGAATTGTATTATCTTAAATATGATCACAGCTTAAATTATCATGGCTCTAACAATAAAGCCCCTCCCCAGATAACTGAACTCTCATGGTTGAAACTTCTCCGGGGTGAAAAGACCTAAAAATAATGATATCTTATGAGGCCATAGAAATAAGCAAGTCTTAGCTTGCCTTTTCACTGAATGTTTTTACACACACACACACACACACACACACACACACACACACGCACACACTGCAAAGCTGACCTATGACTGTGCATTTAGCATGCCAAAGTAACTATTTACTCCTGGCTCCATTTTTGTGCCCCATTACACCTAAACCTATGTATACGCACTAAAAGAACCACCATGTGTCTATAATAAAATGCTGTAGTTTAGGCCATAGGATTTCTCTGCGTTATGGATAGTGGTTTGGCCCCATCAAAAAACTTGAGAGTTATTTTAGTGTCCATCTTTTTATCAGTAACACTTTTACTAAAATGTTCAGGCTCACAGTTTCTGTTGCTTTTATTGACTTGTATGCCTACTATCAAGAGCAATGTTGATCTCTATCATTCTCTTCCTTCTTCTCTTTCTTTTCCACTGCCTGTAACTTCTCCCAAATCATGCTGTTTTTACACAAAACAACTGATGTTGACATTCCCCTGATGTTAACAACTAAACAGAATATTTCTTCCCTTCCAAACAGATCAATATTGAGTCACAACAAGCTGGCTCTGACCTCTTGGTCTTAGACTCTTATTAGATGTTTTTCATGATATTCAGAGGTAGCATCTTCGCTGCCATAAGGACTCTTTTCTAGCTCCTTTTGGATCTATAATCATTTAAGAAGATGAATCTCTTTTTTTTTAAAGCAATTGGGGTAAAGTAACTTGCTCAGGGTTACACGGCCATTCATTACTTATGTATGGGTGCTCATTTTCTGAGGCTGGATGTGATCCCGGATCGTCCCAACTCCGGGGCCTGCATTCTTATTCACTGCACCACCTAGTCACCAATTAATTTCTTAATTGTGAAGGTTTACTGCATCTTTTCCACCAGTCTTCTGTAGCCCCCATATCCTAAAATTCTTAGAAGTAAAGATAACTTTTGAGTTAGACAACGAAGGTGGGGAAATCGTTGCCAATGACCCACTGATAAATATACATGCTTACTTTTTTTGTTTTAGAATGAATGAACCTTGAAGGATAAAATTGAGTGAGAAGAGGGACATCTCTTCTAGTCCTTTCTGATTAGCACTTGGAAATAAATTATCTAATTGTTACCTTGGACACCTTAGCAAATACGGAGGACAGAGCAGTTCATGATTTGGGGGACAAATGAGACTGTCAGTAACAAGCTCTGAGTTGGGAAGTAACAACAGGAAGTGGCATGGGGCTCTGAAGAAGAAAGAAAAAATTGGATGCTAAAAAGAAGGAACAAGAAGGAAAGAGAAAGCAATCCATGACAAAACTGATGATATAAGCATTAGGCATATGATCAAAACACAATTATGATGACCAAACTCACTCCTTCAAAAAATAGACATGATCACATCCAGAGAAAGAACTGTGGAGTTGGAATGCAGAACAAAGCAGACTGTTTTCTTTTTTATTTTGTTTTTTTTTCTTTCTCATCTTTTTCCCCATTCCTTATAATTCTTCTGTGCAACGTGACTAATGTGAATATGTGTTTAATAGGAATGTATGTGTAGAGCCCATATCAGATTGCAAGCCATCTTGAGGAGGGAAAGAGGAAAGGGGAGAAAATTTAAAACTTGTGGAAGTAATTATTGAAAACTAAAAGTAAATAATTTAATTTTTAAAAGGAAAGCAAAAAAATCGATATGAAAAGACATCTTCTTTGAAGAGGTAAGGGAGTGAGTGATGATGGGCATAGAATATTACATATAACATCAGATTTTTTCAATAGATTGATTATTTTGCTGAACTTTTTCCTTCCTCTTTTTTATCCTTTATTAAAAGGAATAATTGTCCCTAAAGGGGTGTAAGGAAAGATACCTCAGGAAATGTAAATGCTTTAAAAACATTATTTAATGAAGATATGGAAAGAAGGAAAAAACAAAAAAAATCCAACTTTTTATCACCAATCTCATAGGGGTACAGAAAGCATCAAATGTGATAACACATGTAAAATGCATTGCCAATCTGAACACATTAGGTAAATGCTAGATATTACATCATTCAAGATGCAAAGAGGCAAGGTAGATAGAAAGATAGCAAGCTGAGAAGACACGGGGTCAGATAGGTTTTGACTCTGACACATACTATATGGGTCTGAGTAAGTCACAACTTCTCAGTGCTCTCTAACCAGCTAAGTTATGAAGAAGTTACTGCTCTGGAAGAGTAGAAGGAGCTTCCTTCTTTGGGAGTTTTGCATACCAATGAAATCTTAGGTCTAGTCTTGATATTATCATCATCAACAACAATAAAAACATAACAACAAATTTTTCCCATGACCAGCCCTTATGCCTGTTCTACTCTAGCCAAAACTACAAACACTATAAATGGTGTGCCTATGCCTCACTCTGGAGAAATCAGCTGACTCCAATTTCTCCAAGGATATGACAATTAAATACAAGCTCTTAAAATTTCTACCAAACTGAAAAAGACTTCAAGCAAAGCCACAGTCATAGTTTCCATTACCTGTTGCCCAAAAACCACCTCAGATAAGTTCTGAACAGCTCATAAGGAGGCTGACTACGGGGGTGAAGCACTTTTCACTCTAGTGATTCTTGGGAGGAAAAATGTACTATAATGATGAAATGTCAGATACAAAATGTTTTATTGGAGTCATGGAAATAGTGAACTGGTAACAATACCTCAGAGTACTTTAAGGTATGCAAATGCTTCCCTTGTAGCAGCTCTAGAAGGTTTGTAGTGCAGATGAGGAAACTGAAGCTTAAAGATACAATGTGGCAGATAGCCTCAGTTGTTTCTTGTTCACCACTTGGAGAAAGACATTATTAGGCACTGATAGCAACAATAGAAATGCCACAAGGCAGTCCATGATTTATTGATGAATGAATAGTAAAGACATGAATGCTGCTGCAATTCCTAAGAAAGAGAGATTGCTTAAGACTGGGGCATCCAAAGTAGGTTCCATGGAAGTGGTGGGATTTGTTCTAGGACTTATGGACTGGGTAGAGTTACTACTGAGGAAATGTAAGCTCCTTGAAGACATAGATATATAGATATTTTTTACCTTTGTATTCCTAGACCCTAGCAGAACTTCTGCAACACTTAATTAAGTAGCACTTAATAAATGCTTGGTCAAAAGAGGAGACAACATAGAGCACTGGAAAGAGTTCTGTAACTTACTGCATTTTAAGTGTTACCGCTCTGGGTCTCGATTTTCTCCTCTATAAACCTTAGGGAGCCAGATAATGATCTCTTAATTCTAACACATGGATGATATTTAAAAATAATCATTGCCATGAGTTTTATTGCAAAAAGAAGAAAAAATATAAATCATGTTTGGGGGTGACTATGGTTAAAAAATAAAACAAAACAAGAAAAGAAAGTTTCTTACAAGATGAGGGTTGTATTGAGGAGTAATTGAAAATAAACTCCCAAATATCTAGTTTAGAACTGGAATACAAGAAGCCTTAAATGCTAGTGGGATTGTACTTTCTCACAGTAGATTGCTCACTCTCTGAGAGCAGACTAAAAGGCTTGTCTTTTTTTCTGTTGGCAGCAAAAGACATTGGATGTTCTCCCTTGGAAATGGCATCCAAACAAGCATGCTAAGTAATGAGAAGAGCCATATACCTCATCAATTAGTCAAGGATAAGTAATCACCAAATGTGAGGAGGGTATACTTTCTGGCAGAATATTTTATCAAAGGGCTATTGGATAGATTTTTATCACAACTTCAAAATGGGGAGCCAAGGAGAAGTAGAGGCTAGTTCCCTTGAAGGGTGGGCATTTTGGGAACATGGCTTTACCATCATGCCTCTGTGTCCTACTATTATAAATATGAGGGCTCTGAGGATAGAGTCTTATCTTAGGTATCTATTCACCTGTAGTCAGTCAAAAATGATCATCTTCTTTCTTTTGATAATTTACTACTTATCTTGCATACTTATTTTGTATGTATTTGTTTGCATGTTGTCTTATTACACAATAAGCTTGAGGGCAAATACTGTCTTTCTCCTCTGTTTTTGTACTCCCTTCACTTACTACAATACCTAGCACATAGTAAACACTTAATAAAAGTTGATTGATTGACTGATATTAGTTGGAAAACTAGCTATTTGACTCTATTTCATTCCCACTATCAGCTTGTGAATAGAGAATCCAGTAGAGACAGAGCATATTCTCTCTTGCTCTAGATCCATGAAAGTTCAAGGAAGGCCCAGCCCCCAAACCATTCCCATCATGTTGCTCTCCTCATATCTTACTAAGACAATTTGTCTAGCTCTTGATTTTGACTCCAGCACATTTTATCTTGTATTATAGTTATTCTATGCTTTGTATCTCAAGACACTGTTTGTCCTTTGAGGGTAAGGATTGCCATTTTTTTAAATCTTCATATCCTCACTGTCTATCATAAGACCTTGAGAATAGTGTTTAATGATGATGATGATGATGTTTGTACTGTGCGCATACTATATGCCAGTCACTATACCAAGTGCTTTACTTTTATGATCTCATTTGATCTATACAACTCTGGGAGATAGAATTTGACTTTGTACCTACTGACCTGCTTGGTTTCAACTCCAGGGAACAAAATTCCCCTCCCAGGATGAGTTCATCTTTTCTAAATTCACCACCATGCTGCTAACAAGTCTTAATTGATACCATCTGCCATAGCCTCCACACCCCTCTGATTGGAAGACTGGAAGGCAGAGTAGCAAACTTCTCCCAATGCCTTTCTTTAAAGAGGACAGAAACCAGGGGTGGCTAGGTGGGGCAGTGAATAAAGCGTCGACCCTGGAGTCAGAAGGACCTGAGTTCGGATCCGGCCCTCAGACACTTAACACACACCCACACACACAACCTAGCCGTGTGACCTTGGGCAAATTACTTACTCCCAATTGCCCTCCAAAAAAAAATAAAATAAAAAGGACAGAAACTGGACTCAGTTCACTTCTCTTTGCATCTGCTGCCCTTCTTATTTTCAAATCCATGGAGCAAGATGCCCCATGACAAGTACCCCCAGTGTGGGAAAGGAGTGGACCTTTCCTGCCTCCTCTTCTGTGTTGTCTCCCTCTTTAGCTTGTAAGCTCCTTGAGGGGAGGGATTGTCTTTTTATTAATGGTATCCCCAGTTCTCATCACAGTCTGGTGTATAGTAGGCATTTAATAAATGTATATTGGAGTAGACTTTTTGGACTTCACAGATAAGGAAACTGGGGCAAACAGAGATTAAGCCATTTGCCCAGGGTCAGGCAGCTACTAATGTCTGAGGTCAAATTTTAACTTAGGTCTTCCTTAGTAAATGTTTCTTGAAAGACAGCGCTGAAGGCAGCAAGGTTAATTGGAAAGAACACTCGTTCTGTCATCAGAAAACCGTACTTCAAAGTTAGTCATTGATACTTGACAACCTGTGTCACCTTGATTACTAATATTGTTTGTCCTTCCTCTCATTATTGAAGAGAACAATGATATCAGAATAGTAATATGTTGACTTGCAAGTGAATTGGGTTTAAGTGAGGCAGGGCTGTGCAAAGTCACCAGTCTCACTCTCTCCTCCAGAGTTGTCTATGTTCAGTGGCAAGATATGGATCAGAATCACTGGAGATGACTGGATGCAATGGAAGACCTTGGCCTTTTAAACTAAAATCTTTCAAAGCCACTTAACTATCCTGAGCCTCCATTTCTTCATATGTAAAATAAGAGCATTAAGTTAGATGTCCCTAAAGTCTCTTCAAACTTCATGAGACCTCAGAAACCATCTAGTCCAATCCCAAATTTTATTGATAAAGACAAAAAGGAGACTAATTAATTTACCCAAGATTATATAAGTCATAAATGCCAAAACTGGGGGTGGGTGCTCTGATTGCAATTGTAGTTGAAATCTATCTGCTAAATCTCACTGCCTCTTCCTCTTAACACCTACCTAAGTTTAAGGGCAATTTGTTTTAAAATGTCCTGAGATAGAGGTCAAATAAATGTGATTTGCTTTACTTTACATAAAAGATGTGATCTTGAAAAGTTGTGAATTTTTAGTAAATTGAATTCCAACTACCCATTGGCTCACATTGTAATTTCAGAGGTCCTTTACATAGAGAGTTATAGCTGAAATGAACCTTACTTGGCGGTCAACCAGTACATGAACTCTACAAAATTTTTACTCATTTGTTGGAAGGGTCCTAAACCTTTAAGTTTTCTTCCTTTTGTTGAAAGAATTTATATTAATTTGGTATGTCTCACCCAACAAAAATCTTTCAGCTAATATTATTACAGTTAAAAAGCCTATCTACCTGATACATATACTTGTGACATATATGTGTATGTAGCGTATGTGTAATTCACATACGAGGATTTATATGTATATATAATATATATGTGTGTGTTATAATATAGAGATTATAACTGGCTCTGTGTACATATGTGCACATAACATATATGCATGTTACCTATGAGATAAATATATATATATATACTTTATGTATGTGTGTTATAATATAGGCATTACAACTGGACCTGTGTAAGTATATGTGTGCATAATAATACATGTGTATGTTACATATGAGAGAGAAAGAGTATATGTGTTTGTGTGTACGTGTGTGTGATAACGGAATCTGTGATTCTTTTGGTATAAGAATCTCTCTAGCTTCCTCTTCTCTGTCTTCCAATGTATGTTGGCACTTTCTCTTCAATTTATATTCTTAGGAAATTGCCTAGAACACCAAAAAGTTAAGTTATTTACAAGGTCATATAGTCCATATGTATCAGAAGCAGGACTTGAACCTGGATTCTTCCTAGCTCGAAGGCCATATTTTCAGTCATTTCCCATGCTGATTCAACAAATATATGAATATATATATATATATATATATATATATATATATATATATATATACACATACATATATGTGTGTGTGTGTGTGTGTGTGTGTGTGTGTATTTAATTGGGGCACACCTACATGGGGCAGGAACCTCCCAGGTTAACTTAGCAGGATATAAAAGGGAAGCTCATGCTAGTTAAATGATACCTATTCAAAAGAAACCAGATAGAAATTAATGAGTGAGCTCCTAGGGGATCAGAAAAAGGTGAACTACAAGAAGGCACTGAAGTTGGAAATGGAAGCTAAGGGCTGATTAGAACTGAACTAAACCTGTGAACTGGATTTTGTGCTTATAATTAGGCTAGACTTTGGGGGAGGGGGAGATTACCTTGTCAAATACCATTTTTTGCCAACCTAGTGCTTCCATGTGTCAGATGATTTGTCTACTGATATACTAAAGTGATCAAAATAATTCCAATTATTCTGAATAACCAGAATGATTTTACTGTTTCAGGTGAGTGAAGGGAAGTACCAAGGGGAGCAGAGAGCATTAATGTAACCTAAGTATTTTCTGCTTAATATAGCTCTGCAAGGCAGAAAAGAAAGACCTTTGAGGACAAGGTCTTTAGGGTTTTTTACCTTTGTATCAGAATGTGACTCAAACATATTTTTTATTCTATTTGTATGTATGTGGTAATAGAACAGACCTGTAATTTCTTCAGATTGGTGGTGTAGTGGATGAAGTGGCAGAGTGGAATCAGGAAGACATTTCTCTGAGTTTGAATCTGGCCTCAGACACTTACTAGCTGTGTGACGTCAGGCAAGTCACTTGACCCTATTTGCATCTATAAAAATGACCTGGAGAAGGAAATAGCAAGCCACTCCAGTATTTTTGCCAAGAAAACCACAAATGGTATCATGAAGAATCAGACATGACTGAAAAATAACTAAATTATGAAGTATGAAAATACCTTCCTGCAATGTAGATCACAACATCAGGAATTTAGAGAGTTGCTTAGAAGATTAAGAAGTTTAAGGCACTTGCTCATGACTGCACAATTAGTATGTGTCTGAGGCAGGACTTGAACTCCTATCTTCCTATCTGTGAGGCCAGTCTTCTGTCCACTACATCCCAATACCTTGCACATAGTAGACAATTAGTAATTGTTTATTGAATGGAATCAAACTTGTTCAATCTAGGTGGTCTGAGAATTCTTTTTTTTTCCTCCTTTTTCCCCCCAGATGGAAAAGTGATGTCTGTGATTTATTTGGTTATACACAGCTCAGCTCAGGTCATCTACAGAAACAGGCTACTTAAAAATGGCAGTTAAAAAAAAATCCACTTTTATTTTTCTCTATCCTATGGGTTGAGTCAAGGGAGGACTCACCTCAGGTAGAGTGTTGGTGGCTGTGGCTGCTATTCATTGGGTTTGCTCACAGGCTCAAAAGTTTCTCTCTGAGAGTATTTGTGACTGGATTGGGTTGGCAAGGTAAGTCACCATCAACAGGTCATTGATGCTGCTGTTCCCCACGTTCTTCAAGTCCTCAGGGGGAAATCTTGGGAAATTGGTTAACCAGGTCCATCAGGAAGCGGCCCAGGATGTTGTCAGCTCCACCTTTCCACACAGTGAGTACATACTCAGCATACCACAACACTGTGCTTAGAGCATCCTGTATCTGGGCTGGTGTCCCACCAACTTGCTGGAGATCACTTGAAAGGCCAGTTGCATGGCTGGGGCTGAAACATGTCTTCATGATCAGGTCAATTCCAATCTGCTCAGTATCATAGCAGGCATATTTCACTGCCAGCTGAGTGAACATCACTCCCATTGTTTTTTTTCCAGGAACTCCCATGGGAGCACTGGCACAGGCTTCGATGCTAGTTGGTCCATTCTGGAGGCCAGTGTCCACAGTGAGGGGAATGGTGCTGTGGGCTTCCAGGCTGTAGTACACCTGAATCAGCACCAAGTGTTCTGTGATGTCCATGGCCTGTGGCATACCAGCACAGTGTAAGCTCACTTGGAGAGATTTGTGTGTGTGTGTGTGTGTGTGTGTGTGTGTGTGTGTAATTTACGCATATTCTTAGCAAATTCCACGTCCACAGCAACCTCACCCTCAGATTCATACTTGGCACTGAAAAGCAGCTGGTGACTCCTATTGAGTGTTTGTCAATTGTTTCCAACAGAGCATGGATGACACGGCCGCCCCCTCCTTAAGACACTTACTGCTGTCCACCATGAAGGCGAGGATGACCAGGTGTAGTTGGATCACATGGCCGCTGGGGAACGTCCTGGGGAGCTCAGGCTAGAGGCGGGGCCGGTGCCAGGGTCGGAGCAGCCTATAGAGGCACCGACCCTGGCCCTGGTCCTGTGTAGGTGCTGGGGCAAACGCAGGGGTTGGGGTAGAAGTCAGGAGGAACCCAAGGCTGCTGTCGCAGCTGCCATGTTGCTGAAGGACGAAACAGTTCTGGGAATTCTTGAACAGGAGCATGCAGCCCCTTCTGTCAGGATGGTCAGTCTCGCTTAGGGAAGATGATGCTATCAAGGCTGAGAGAAGCTAAAACTCAACTGAATGAAGGTTAGGGATAATAACTGTGTAGGAATTGACTTAAGACGCCTTCCGTAGAGTCCACAGATCCTGGTCAAGAAAAGTTCCTGATAGCAAGAGTATAAATGACCATGGTCCAATTATAAAAATTGACAAATCTCTAAAAGCAAACAAGGCAATTCCATTTTTTTGATAGATCCAGTTAGTACAAAGTTTTACCCTACTTTAAGTGCATAGCTTTATCTCTACGACTTCTATACATTTCTTCCAGTTATAATGTCTGGGGCCAAACAGACCCCCCTCCTCATTCCTGCATCCTGGCTTCCTTCAGCTAATTCTCCCCTTTTACAAGGTTTTCTCAGTCATCCTTAATCTTTGTATCTTTGCTCTCAGTTTCTGCCCAATTTATCCTGTACATATTTTGTTTGTACAGATTCATATATTGGCTTCTCCATTATACGGGGAGCTCCTTGAGAGCAGACTTTTAATCTTTCTTCGTATCCCCAAATTTAGTAAAATGCCTGGAACTAGTAAATTCTTGTTGACTGACTAAGTGAAACCTTATATAATCCTGTCTACTTCTTCATTTCAATAAAGAAATTGCATCATACTGACTGGGGTACAATCCAAATCAGTGGTATCATTAGAGCCCAACTGGCCAACATTTCAGGGTTCCTACTAGGTTTTCATAGCTAAAACAGTGGTCTCAGTGGACACTAAGCTCCCACTACACATTGCACACATGGTCATTCCCTTTGAGAGACTGAAGCGTTATCATTATTGTCTCTTGTTTTTTCCCATCTTTTTGATAGAGTTCAGTTAGAACATTCCTGGAATGTCACTATCTCTCTATTATTTAATATCCTATGGACAACTGCATGTCTAAATAAAATAACATTTTTAACTGAACAAAAATATTAGAGAAGCCAGCTAGGTGGTTGAATAGAACCCTGGGCCTAGAATCAGAAGACCTAAGTTAAAATTCAGCTTCAGACACTAGCTATGTGACCCTGTTCAAGTCACTTAACAATCCACTGGAGAAGGAAATGACAAAACACTTCAGTATCTTTGTTGAGTGTGTGTTTTATTAATTTTATCTTTTTTTAAATTTTAGACTTGAATACTAAAACTTAAATGCATAAGAAAAGGAAAAAGAAACATTATAAACTTAAATATTAAAACAAATCTAAAATGAGCAAAAAAATGTTACGTTTTCAGCAGAATTTAAGAAAGGATTCAAAATATATAGCAATAAATTTCCATTTCAAGAAAGTCTATATATTAAATACTTCACATTGTGTTAAAAGCTCTCCATCTTTGCTTCCTTGGAGGTTTTCTTCTGTTCTCTGCTGTATACTTTTTAATTTATCCTTTTCCCCCTTCCTCCCTCTTCCCTCCCCTAGGCTACAATTCAACATGGATGTATTTATATATAAGTATCTATATCTATATCTATATAGATATAGATATAGATACACACACATATATACATATATACATACAAATATATGCATAT
The DNA here is from genome assembly GCA_011680675.1 of Gymnobelideus leadbeateri. Taxonomy (NCBI): domain Eukaryota; kingdom Metazoa; phylum Chordata; class Mammalia; order Diprotodontia; family Petauridae; genus Gymnobelideus; species Gymnobelideus leadbeateri. Next base: position 54,554 of record WOXC01000083.1, read on the forward strand.
GTATGTATGCGTGTGTGTATATATATACATATGTTTTCCCTAAGACATTCTATTCCTAATCTTTTGGGGGGGGTTTACATTTGTGCTTATCTCTTATTCCCTATCCCTCCTAAATCCTGTACTTTACTTATACCCACTACCTTGCCCTCCTATTACTTAACCTACCCTCCTCAGATAATCCTTCACTTGTCCTCCCATTCCCATAAATCTAAATACCATTTTATACGCCCTTTTGACCTATTCCCTCACCCTTACCTCTAAAGATCCTGTCCTTATCCTTTCCTCACTCCTTTATTCCCTTAGCCTTTTATTTCTTTCTGAATTTTGAAGACTTTTATACTTTCCTAAATGTATATGTATTATTCCCTCTTAAACACATTCCTGATTAAAGTAAGTTTCTGGAACTACCAGCCTGCCTCCCTCATCTAATTGCTCTGTATCTGTTCTTCTTCGTACACCTCATTTGTATGATTATTCTTTTCACTTGTTTTTGAGTGGTTTTACTTTTTGAAGTCATATCATGCTCAGGTCTACCCCAACCTTTCTTATGAACTACCCAAGTACTAATAAAAACCTTAGACATATGTTTTACCTTTTACATATATAAAAGTAAACAACCTGTCTTTACTGGGATTCAGTTGTTTGTAGCTTATATTTCTCTTGGCTCTGTATGTCAAATCCTCTATTAAATTCAGGTATTTTTTTAACAAAGTCCCAAAAGTCGGGCAATTCATTAAATAATCTTTCTTTTTTTCATTCAGAATTATGCTTAGTTTTCCTGAGTATGGGATTTTTGGCCAGAAGCCCAGTTTTTTTCTCTTCATTATATGGTGTTCTAACACCTATGTTCTTTTAGTGTTACCACTGCTAGGCCTTGTGTGATTCTAATTGTGATACTGCCATACATAAATTGTTTTTTTCTTTCTTGCTGCTTTTGTAATATTTTAACCTTGAGCTAGGGGTTTCAGAATTTGACTATAATATTCCTGTGGGTTTTCCTCATTGGATCTCTTTCAGATGATGATGAGTAGATTTTTTTCTATTTCTACATTCCCCTCTTGCAATGATTCAGGATAATTTTCTTTAATTATTTCTTGTATTATTGCATCAGGATTCTTTTTTTGATAATTGAATTAAGGTAGTCTAATTATTCTTACATTTTCTCTTCTTAATCTATTCTTCAGATCAGTTATTTTTCTTATTAAATATTTCCCATTCTCTCCCATTTTTTTCATTCTTCATATTTGTTTTATTATTTCTTGGTCTCTTATGTCTTTGCTAGCTTCCCTTTTCCAATTCTGATTTTCAAGGAGACATTTTCTTGCTTAAAATTCTGGATCTCCTTTTCAAATTGGTTAGCTTTCTTTTCCTAATCTTCTTTTCTTGCATTGTTTTTTTTTGTTTTGTTTTTAGATTTTCCTTCAATCTCTCATTTGATTTTTAAAGTATTTTTTAAGTTCTTTTATGACTTCTTTTGGGTCAGGTGACCAATTAACATTACTATTATTTCTTTGCTTCAGTATTATCCTCTGAAGATGAATCCTAGTCTTCTTTATACCCATAATAACTCTCTATGCTTGAATTCTTTCTCTTTTACTGGTGCATTTATTTATTTGTTTTTTTTTTTATTTGTCTGTTTATTGTGTGTGTGTGTGTGTGTGTGTGTGTGTGTGTGTGTGTGTGTGTGTGTGAGATAGTTTAATTTTTTGGTATTCACCTCTAGTCTAAGGGTATGGGAAATGGTATCTCTGGCCTCAGATCTTCTGTCAGTTCTCTTCTCTGGCCCTGAATACTAACCAAGACCTCCAGCCTCCTGTTAATGCCCACAGCCAGCAATGTCCCAGCCCCACTGCTTCTGCACTCACTGGGCATGTGCTGGTTCCTTATTGACCCCAAATGCAAGTCTCCATAGCACAGCTGGATCTGGTGTTCTTTGTCAGCACAGGTTCCCAAGATCTTCCTGTGCTCAGACACCCGACTTCCCTCACTGCTTTAGGGGTAAAAGTTCCTGCGACTGGGGTGGAGGCAGCCTCCCAAATCCGCTAACACAGGACTTGCCACTTGTTTAAGTAGTCCCTATCCTAGAGGTGTTTATTATTCACAGGGATCAAACTTTTTCCCAGGATTTTTCTTCAGATCTTCTCCAATTGTCCCAGGAGGACCCCTGCCCCTTCTCTTGTTTATTTTTAGTGCTTTATGTTTGCCCTAAGGTGTTGTTTTATCTCTTTTGTGGAGGAAAATCTTGAGATCTTGGAATTCTCTGACCTACCTTGCCATATTCTCCTCTAGTTTCTTTGTCAAGAACACTATTGGCATACTATGGTCTATGGGGTGATAAAGAATTGTACATGAGTGAACAACTAAATAAGAACAAATATGTTAGAATGTAGACCATTTTTGTACACTCACTAAAATATTCTTGGTACAACTCCTTTAGCATACAGAAAAATAGAAAAGATATTCACTCATTTTCCACATAGTTTCTATCTAGTCTGCTGGATCTTTATTTTTTTGAAGGTTTTCATTCCATGTTGCTTGGAGATTTTGAGTATTTGGATGGAAATATGTATTAACAATGTTGTCCTTAAGGTTTTATGTGTCAATATCATGCCGGAGTAAGTATAAATAACAGTTTATCCTATGATAATGGTCCAATTCCAGGACAATATATTGATGAAGATTTCCAGGATATTTTGATGCTTGTATTAGTGGTACTAAAATTTGTCAAATCCTTCAATTGTTATAGTTCCATTTCCTGGGTTAAAATTTTTGCATTTTTATAGTGCAAAGAATATTTTGATGTAATTGAAGAAAGATTCCAAAACATGAAGCAACTGTTTAATATTGTTTTTCATTTTAACCATATAGCTTGATGTAATCTATGTGATTATTAGATGCTTTCATCTAATTTCTTCTTTTGTTTGGAAACTATACTTAGTTTTATTTAGAAGAGATGATAATGCAGTAAAGCTAGGAAGAAACATAATAGCTCCAACTGCCTTCTGGAAAAATAATGCTTTACATAGAAATTGTTCTTGAAATTATTATGTTGGTGGCATGTTTTAAACAGCAGTTTTACTTGTGAAAATTTTGTTCTTATAAATAATATTCTTAGAAGGATAATTTCTCTTAGTAGAGAAAACAGGAGCAAAAATGAGTGTTTCTGGGGCTGCTAGGTGGCACAGTGAATAGATCACCAGTCCTGGAGTCAGATAGACCTCAGTTTAAATCCAGCCTCAGACACATGACACAATTACTAGATGTGTGACTTTGGGTAGGTCACTTTATCCCAAATGCCCTCAAAAAAAGGAAAAAAAACTGAGTATTTCTGCTTTCTCTTTGTTTTCCAGTATCATTTCCCAACAACCGGAGCCAGGAGTCTCAGGCTCTGGCCAGAAGAGAGCTATAAGCTCTTCTTTGAACTTTCAGATGCCTTAGATATTGACTTTTTAATCCATGTGTGTTATTCTTCATTCATTAACAACTTTGAGTCACTTAGGGAGCTTCGGTGATCTTCATAATATTTTTTTATAGCTGTTTCATGCTTAGACCTTCAGCCATTCCCCCACTGATGAACATTGCTTTTCCAATTCTTTGCTATCACAAAAAGAGCTGCTATAAATATTTTTGTACAGATATGTCCTTTTCCTTTTAAAAAAATCTCTTTGGGATACAGTAGTGGAAACTTGTTCTATCTTCTGCAAATGTCTCCTTAAGTTCTAACTTGGTCACTGAGATCCTGACCACTTATAGATATTTCGTTAGACAACTTTTTCATTCATCATAATTCTGTTCTTGAGAATATCCTCATAGGCTGACTTCTTTAATGTAAATTCAGATCATGGTATTCTTTTTCTTTTTCAAAGTTTATTTTATCTGTTCTCCGAAGATGTAGAATCCAAGTATTCTCTTAATTTACCACAGATTTCAGTATTTTGTGTTTCCCTCCTCAGAATATTCCCATCATTTCTATTCAGTCAACTAGTTCCTCCTTATTAATCCAACTCATGCCTAGACCATCAGTTCCCTTTATCTTTTCCTTCTCTTTTTGAAGATGAAAATTATCATTAAGGTCAGTCAAGTATGTGTAAACTGCTATGCCTTTGGCAACATGTCCAAATAGTTAACGTATTTCATGACTACCAGACCATGACTCTGTGGCAGGTTTCTAATTTTTTTTTTTTTTGCATAGGCATCGATTTCTTGACATTTCAATAGTTAACCAATCAAACAACAAGTATTTAATAAGAATCTACTAGGGGGGCTAGGTGGCGCAGTGAGTAGAGTGTCGGCTCTGGAGTCAGAAGGACCTGAGTTCGGATCCGACCTCAGACTCTTAACACACACACAAACAAAAACCTAGCCGTGTGACCTTGGGCAAGTTACTTAACCCCAATTGCCCTCCAAAAAGAAAAAAAAAGGAATCTGCTATGCATCCATATCTGTCTTTAGTTCATTCATACCAAAATTTCACCTCAGTTTTTTCCATTTCCTTTACACAAGTGTGTTCCACAATGCTTAGGTTCGTGGATTCCACTATAAACTATATGTTCTTGCTATGCAATAATATTCTACAACCACTTTTGCCAAATCTTTTTCCTCAGACTTAGCTATGTCCCTCTATTGTCATATTCCAATTAAATCAAATTCAATAAGCTTAAGTAACATAAAAAAGTCTCAGTGACACATAAGTTTGAAATTATGTCCTTCACTTAATAATGCTAATTTATCTAGAATAAGGTTGTGGAAAAGATATGTCACTTGAATGCCCTATAGACCAACTCATTATCCTTTTGGTTCAGAGTTAGTGTAAATATCAATTGTTTCTGTTATGGCCATAAACTCTAAGGGCCTTCCCTTCCCAGACTGATTCATTTGTGAAGGCAACCTAGGAAGTCTTTTGCCTCAATTCTTATCTAACCTTTAGCTACTGAATAGACATTACCTCAGAAAAACTGAGACCTGGGAAAGACCTTATCTTAAAAAGACCAGGTAACCCATTGCATCCAGGGCCATTGCCAGTCATCTTGAGCTATGTCTTACCACTGGACCCAGATGACTCTGAAGGAAAGAGTGAGCCTGATGAGTCAGCACAGCTCTGCCTCACTTAAATCCAATTCACTTGGAAATCAAGACATTGCCCTGCTGATGTCATTGGTCCTTTTTGAGAAGCAAACTGTTATGCTAGTCACCACTCTCCTATTTTATATTTGTTGTCTCCTCCTATTAAAGTGTAAGCTCTTTGAGGGCAAAAACTGTCTTTTTTGTATTTGGGATTTGCTTTCTTTTTTTTATATTTTGCATCTGTATTCCCAACACTAAGCGAGTATCTGAAATACAGTAAATAGCTAATAAATGTTTTCATTTGTTCATACATTCACCTTTATTCCATCATTATCATGGAAATAAGAGAATCTCAGAGTTGGATGGAATTTCAGGGGCCATCTAGGTCAAATCATACTTAAACAAAAATCTCCTCTACTTTACACCCACCAGTCTACTTGTTAAGCACCAACTTTGTAAATGTCACTGTTCTAGTTACTAGACACAGAAATCCAAAGCAAAATAGCGCCTGCCCTCAAGAAACTTACATCTCCAATTGCTTATTGAAAATCTCTAACTGGATGTTTCATAGACATCTTAAATTTAGCATGTCCAAAATTGAACTCAATATCTTTTTGTGCAAAACCCTCTCCTTTCCAACCTTCCCTATTGCTGCCAAGGGCACCAACATCCTCCCTGTCACTCAAATTCAAAATCTAGCTGTCATCCTCAGCACTTCTCTCTTTCTCTCTCTCTCTCTCTCTCTCTCTCTCTCTCTCTCTCTCTCTCTCTCTCTCTCTCACCACCACCACCACCCTATATCAAGACCTATAGACTTTATCTTCTTCGTATTTCTCTGACACATCCCCTTCTCTCCTCTGACACTGTCACCATCCTTTTAGAGTACTCATCTCCTTACACCTGAACTATTGTAATACCCTGATGGTTATTTGCTTGTCATAAGTCTCTCCCCACTCTAGGCCATTTACTTTATTCAGCTATCAAAGTCACCTTATGGCAGCCCAGGTCTGACCTTGTCACCTCCTACCCCAACTCATTAAACTCCAATAGCTCCCTATCACCTTAAATATAAAATCCTCGATTTGGCATGCAGAGTCCTTCATAAGTTGTCTATACTACATTTCCAGTCTTCTTATACCTTATATTCCCCTCACCCCACCATGCACTCTACAAATCAATGACATTAGTCTCCTTGCTTATCTTTGAACAAGGTATACACACACTCGGTTGTGTGTATGTATATGCACACGTATGTGTATGTGTATGTGCATGTATATGTGTATATGCATTTAAGTATATTTATATACATGTATACATATCCATGCATATATGTATGCATATGTGTATATGTACACACATATATATGTATATATGTATGTGTATATATATATATATATATATATATATATACTTAAAATAATTTTAAGAGACACTAACAACTGCTGAATCAGGAAAACCTTTGTAAAATAGGGGGTACTTGAGCTGAGCCTTGAAAAAAGTTAGGAATTCCCAGCAGTAGAGATGAAGAAGAAGAGTATCTTGGGTATGGGGCACAGGCTATATAAAGGCATGGAGGCATAAGATGGAATCTTCTATAGACGGAGCTGCAATTATATCCTTTCTTTCAATACTTATAGTAAAGGAGAAACTCCCAAGGTGATCCCTTTGATTTGGAGGCAGATGTAATTATTAGGCATTTTTTTCCTTTTATCAATCCTAAAGCTTTCCCTCTGCAAGTTCCAACCATTGTCCCCAGTTCTTTCCTCTGAGACCAAATCAGACAAGTCCAGTTCCTCTTTGACATGATTTCATAACATGATTTCAAATATTCAAAGACAGTTATAGTCTCCTTCATCTTCTGTCTTCCAGACTAAACATTTCAATTTCCTTCAGATTTTATTGATATGTTATGATTTCAAAATCCTTCACTAAACTTGTCACACTTTTCTAGATGCTATCTCCTTACTGTCACCCAGAATTGAGCACAGTACTCTCAATGAGGTCAGATAAGAACCAAATATGGCATAGTTACAAATTGGTTTTTTTTTGAAGAGTTGGACCTTGTGACAGTTCCAGCAGCAGCATATCAATAGGCTCATTTTCCCACAGACACCCCCTCCCTCAACATTGACTCCTTTCACCTTTTATCATTTTTACTGGGAGACAAAGCTGATAACTAAGTACCTGGTGATATGATTTCAAGGGTAAGAAAAAAAATGCCCCAGCACTCAAATTATGTTACTTATAAGTTCTCTGATAATTAAAATCATTTTAACAAAGGAAAAAGGGCATGAAACATGATGTCAGAGAATTTATTTTCTAATATTGACTCTGCCTCTTACTACCTGCATGGTCTTGGCAAGACATTTAATGTTTCTTGGTACTCACTTTCATCACTTGTAAATTAAAGGAAAAGCTTGGGGTGGGAGGTTCACTAGATAATCTCCACAGTCTTCTCCTCTAAACTCCCATGATTCTTGTCTACTATTTTACTAAGGAACAGCATTGGTTTGGGAAACAAACAGAGCTCTTTTACCAGAATTTGTACCTAGGTCACTGGAAAAAAAAATAAAGGAAGAGAGAAAGAAGAGGGAGGAAGGGGGAAAGGGAAGGAAAGAAGGAAGGAAGGAAGGAAGGAAGGAAGGAAGGAAGGAAGGAAGGAAGGAAGGAAGGAAGGAAGGAAGGAAGGAAACCTTCACGTCTGTAGCTTACCTTTGGAAATTATAGACAACTGAAACATTGTTGATTTAGCTAGTTTTCATAATTTCACATAACAATTTCATAATTTCAAACGACAATGGACGAGAGGGAGTCTAATGTGCCATGTAGAATTAAGTAACTTTGTAACCTTTTTCCTCCTCAATTCCTGCATCTGTAAAATGAAGGAGTTGAACTGAGATGATCCCTACAGTCATTGGCAGCTGGAAATTTCTAGGAGTCCATGATTTACATAAATTGGATTGGCAGTCAAAAAGATCAGAAATGAAATTCTCAGCCTCATACATCTTCTATTTGATTAGGTATTTGGAAGTGGTTTAAGTGGGAGTGTTTTTACTTTTCCTTCACCTTTGTTAAACGTCCTCAGCACATGAACGTGAGCATGAGGCCTTCAGAATGTAAGATGGGAAAAGAACTTATCATTTCAAAGCACAGAAGTTCATGCACATCATCCACAGAAGACTGGGCAAGATAATTTGACCTGCCAAAACCCCAATCTAATAAGAAGGATATAGATAACCAATAGGGGTATGATAGAAAGAAAGCAAACCAGGCTAGGAATCAAGAGGGAAATATTATAATCCCGCCACTGTCATAAGCTAGCTGGCTGACTTTGGGTAAATCTTTTATACTCTCTGGGTCTTGATTTCCTTTTCTGGAAAATGAGAGAATTGGACAAGGTGATCTCTAAAGTACTTGCCAGTTCAAGTCTTATGAGCATAAGATTACTGCTAAGCCAAGAAACAATGAAATTCCTTCAAATGTGGATCAAAGTTATTTATCTAAGTGAAAAGTAATTTAAATTGAAACTGACCCCTCACAATATAAAAGTTGAGTATTCCTACATTATATAGGGCAGTTATTGCAGCAAGCAAGCAATCATTACGAACCTTCTATATGGCAGGCACTATGTTAACTACTAAGAATACAAAGACATGGAAAAAAAAGTATAACCTCTACCCTTAAGGAGCTCATATTCTGATGAAGGAGATAACTTAAGTCTATGTACATAATATATAACAGGAAATAATCTTAGAAAAACCTCTTAGAGAAGGAAGGATCTGATCCACATTTGAAGGAATTTCAGATAACCAGTAGGTAGAAGTGAACAGGAATAGTATTGGGCACCACTTTGGGAAATGAGTTTTCTGAATTGGGGCCAGAAAGGAGGTCAATGTAGGTTGGCTGGGTCACTGAGTATGTATATAATACAAAAGTGTAATAGGTCTGGGAAAGGAGGCACGGAACTGGTTGTGAAAGATTTTAAAAGTCAAATCTAAGATTTTTATATTTGATTCTGGAGGTAAGAGGTACCTTTTGGAATTTAGTGAGTAGAATGGTGACATGATCTTATCTGTGCTTTAGAAAAATCATTTTGTCAGTTGAGTAAAGGATGGATTGGAGTGGGGGAGAAACACGAGGGAGGAGATGAACTCTTTTCAATTTCAATTCTGAGGCAATCAGTGTCTGTACCAGGTTAGTAACTTTGTGAACAGAGAGGAAGTAATGTGTAGGAAAAATAGGAAAGTAAAAATGACAATACTTAAAAGAACAAACATTTGCATGAAGCCTGATTGTGGGTTTCCCCTATAAAAATAATAAAATACAGGAGTTCCATATGCCAGTGAAATCAAAGGTCTGAACTAGTAACAACAACAATACATTGCAAAAATCTGTCATATTATCTAATTCTGCAATAGTTTGAAGAACATTAAACATAAAAGAATATTAAATGATAGCAACTTTTCCTAGGATGTTTTCTATGAGAAACTCATTGAAGGAAAACTGAAAAGAATGAAATAACAGTAATTATAACAATATTTTATAAAGAGGTTTAAATTTTGCAGAGTGCTTTACATACATTATCTCCAAAAAGGCATGAAATGTAAATAAATATTTTCTTACACCATCTCCTACCCCTCTACTCACTTCCTGCAGAAAAAAAAAATATCAAATTTATGGGGAAAGGAAAAGGAAAAAAAAGCAAGCTTATTGGCAACTTTGGTGAAAAACTATTTCCTAAACCAGTTTTGTTTAAACATCCCTGAAAGTGAGAATAGTCCACTAATCAAGGCGTTTCATGATTTAATTTACCTTGATTAGCATACCAATTTGCTATACCTTCTTCGGAAAGTGCTAATCAATTTTAGCAACTAGTCGACTGAAGACAGACCACAAATTGCTCTCACAGTCCCCAATTGCTAATCCATTTTGAAAACCTAAATCAATCTGCATTTTACACTGTCATTTTTTGCTCGACATTTTTAATGCCTCTCGTGACTCTGAAGGCTGAGGAATGAGTTTTCATTCTGAATAATGAAATAAGATGATTTTGCATTGGGGTTCAAAGATTGTCACTTTTATCCTTTCCTCTCACACACTTCTGACTTGTAGAACATGTGTGTGTGTGTGTGTGTGTGTGTGTGTGTGTGAGAGACAAAGAAACCGAGAGAGAGACAGAGAGAGACAGAGACAGAGAGAGAGACAGAGAGAGAGAATAGTTATTTTTAGCAATCAAGGTCATTGCAAGGTAGCATTAATTCTGTTCCTCACCTCAGGAGGGAAATTGTTGCACTTAAAATAATTTGAGTCCAAAAAATGAATGAAGTGTTGATGTATCATCAAAGGACCTCTAAAAATTATGAAAATCACAGTCTTAAGGTAGGAACTGACTAGAAAGTATCTAATCTGAGCCCTTCAATGTATGGATGACAAATTACAGCAAAGGGAGTGAAATGAAGTGTCCAAAATCACCCTCTGGTTAATGGCCCTGGGAGGATCAAGGATGAAAACTGTTTGACTTACAAAGTACATTAAAATGTCAACTAACCTTATTTCCTCATTTTACAGATAAGGAAAGTGAGGATCTAAGAAGTTTTAGTCTCCCTACTGGCAACATGGCCTTCTGGGACACACCTCCAGAGATCATCTCCTACTCCCATCACTTCTTTCCCAAGGGAGTTAGTCTACTTAATTTTGAGATTTGCCTTTGATCTGCCCCAATTTGTGGATGAATGAGTAAAAACTCACCCTAGATATACTTCACATCTTGTCTTGTCACCCACCAGAATATCAGGACACTAAGTCTGTCTCCTACACTAAACCTTTCCATAATTTGCTCTTGCTCTAGGGGCAATAATCAATATTACTGTCAATTCTATTAAAAGACCATGACTCGGGCGGCTAGGTGGCGCAGTGAATAGAGCGCCGGCCCTGGAATCAGAAGGACCTGAGTTCGGAGCCGGCCTCTGACACTTAATCCGCACAAACAAAAACCATGTAACCTTGGGCAAGTTACTTAACCCCAATTGCCCTAAAGGGGCGGCTAGGTGGTGCAGTGAGTAAGAGTGCCGGCCTCGGAGTTGGGATGACCCGAGATCAGATCCGACCTCAGAAAATGAGCACCCACGCATAAATAATGACTAGCCGTGTAACCTTGAGCAAGTTACTTAACCCCAATTGCTTTAAAAAAAAAAAAAAGACCATGACAAAATACTGCTCTATGGTTCTATTCATCATCCTAACGATTGCCTATAACAAATCTCCCTTCCCTGTCTAGTCAAGACTGTTTCCCTCTATTAGAATGTAAACTCCTTGAGGGTAGGAATTGTCTCTATTTTGTATTGTTGTATTTCTACTATAGCTCATGGAGCACTGTACATGCTTAGTAAATGCTTGGGGACAGCTAGGTGGCACAGTGGATAGAGTATAGTGATGCCTAGAGTCAGAAAAACTTATCTTCCTGAATTCAAATCCAGCCTCAGATATTTTCTAGCTGTGTGATCCTGGGCAAGTCACTGAACCCTGTTTGCCTCAGTTCCTCATCTATAAAATGAGGTAGAGAAGGTACTGGCAAACCAATCCAGTACCTTTCCCAAAAAAGCCTCAAATAGAATCATAAAGGGTTAGACACAATTGAAAAATGACTGAACAATAACAAGTAAATGCTTCCTTATTGCCCAATGCCACACAAGTAATAAGTAGCAGAATTGGTATTTGAACAAACATTTGTTGACCTATCTACTATAGTGATATTCATTAGACTCATAGAAATCCTATTATTCATAGCTCTAATAAATATGACATTATCCCCAAAGAATACTGGAAACCCACTGAATGTGCAGGTATGAATCAAGTTAGGTATCTACACTGTCCCTTTCATGCTCCTGCCTATTTTCACTGATCTCATCTAATCCACCACAAATTTTGCAGTACTTTTGGCAGAATTATCATGATTCCAAAAATGGTTACTTTTCAGATGTCAGAAGACCAGATTTTTTAGGCAACTGAATCTAATCAGCTACCATCTGGAACTTCTTTCAATAGCACATTTATTAGATGAATGTGGGGACAGCTTTCTGTTTGGAAGTGAAGTTTGAGCATCAAAGTTCTACATATAGGTGTTAACTTCATTAAAAAGTTTGGTGCTTATGTCCTAAAACTTTCTGCTTTGTTTCAATAGGCCTGTGCATTTTCATAACTATTAGGAAATATGATCCCGGGACTGTGGAGAGTGACAATTCAAGGAGGAAGGACAGAGATTCAGACCTGGGAAAAATCAAGATAAATATGAGGACAGAAGGTTAAAGGCCAAGGTAGAGAAATAGATCTGGGATTAGAATAACATAAGAACCCAGAAGTACAGTCAGGAGAAAAGAAATATACAGATATAAGTGGTCATAGCAAGGAAAAAGGATCTGAAAAGAAGGAAATACACAGGTCAAAAAACAGACAAGCAAACACAAAACACCACTAACAAAGAGGATTTCAGGCTGCCTCAGAGGAAAAATGTCTTACATACTTTTTCTTTTGGGGGCAGTAGTCAATTTCATTATGTGTCCAAAGCAGTCTGCAGGTAATGGCTGGTAAACCATAATAAAAATATGACAAATATATTGACATTGGTATACTGAGATCACGTAAGAGCATTACACAAATGAGCGATACTTCCTCGTGTTTAGTTTGTCTGTGAATTGGTATAGATTGATAGAAAATATCAAAGGGATACCTTACTTGGGGAGTTATACACACTATGTATCATTCAGTAAGACTCTTCTCTTTTTCTCTTGTATAGACTAATCTTGAAAGTCAATGCAGTTAAAGCCAGGGTAATAGGGTTTATAGAATCTACCATTCAAATCTAACAATATACTCAGACTTTCTTTATTCATTTATTTGCCAACAAAAGGTGTATAGCTGAACTGGAAGCCTGTCAGGGCCATTGCTAATTAACAGAGTTTAATTAGTGATAACAGACTGTAGAAAGTCAGGTCCAGACATCAGACAGAAAGACCTACAGAGGCAGAAGACCTAATTGGTGGAAATCTCAGTGGCAGACAAAAAGAAGAAATGCAAATAGCATGAAAGTCAGGCATTAAGCAAAAGTTTAAGCAAGCGGGCAAACAGAATAAGAGAGACTTGGGAGCAAAGAATGAAAATTGTCTGGTATTTATTTATCTGTGAATTGAATGACTTTAGAATTTAGTTGGCTAGGAAAGTACTAAGACAAGATAATGTGGTTCCACTAAGATTGGAAGACTGGTTCCATTAGTTGCTTTATGGTGATGGGTCCAATTGGTTTTGTCTTTGAGATTCACCACAGAGCAAAAGAAAAAACAAGTGACTATGAATAAGAAATCTGGAAGAGTAAGTGTGGTCTTTTCATCTGAAAGTTCATACATGCTAATAGTTAAAACAATTGAGGTTGAGGTGAGGAAATCTCCATTTTTTAAAATATATATTAAGCTTCCCTGAAGGGCCAAAGTCAAGTATGTATGATAGAGACCCAAAAAGAAGTTTTGACTACAGGTATATTGAGCATTACATGCTTATTATCACTTCCATGCATTTATTCATACTGCATCCTATTCCTCTGCTGGCAATAGCATACCCTTCTTCTCTTAGTTAAAACTTAATCTATTTTTCAATTCTAGTTAAAATTTTCCTCCATGAAGAAAAATATTAAAGTTCATCCACTGACGATCCCAGCCCACGCTAAATTTAGAAAATAGAATTGAACTGAATTTGTAGAATCCTAGAACTGAAAGGACTTTAATGACCATATTCTAGGGCACGCCTTTCCTCTATTTGTGGGTGAGGAAACTGAGATACAGAAAGATAAAAGATTAAGTGATTTGCTGAAGATCACCAAGTTTATTCGGTAACAGACTTTTGACTAGAACCTAGATAAACTGCCCTTTTTGTGATTCTGTTTCTTTGCTTTGGAGCCTTTGGTCACTTTTAAGTCTTGAGCATATACTAACTCAGATTATTCTCTAATTGCTCCGTATCTGTCTGTCTTGTCTTCCTATTTATTAAGGTTTTTAAGGGCTGAGATCATGTTTTATTCTCCTTTCATATATTCCTTAGTTCTGAACATAATCAAGTATACACAATAGATAGCCAATAGATTCATATTTGTTGAATGCAATTGAATGGATTAGTGCATATAACTCTCCAAAAGGAATCTCTTTCATCATAGTATACTGTTGAATCATTTTTATGATATTTCCCACTTGTAAAAATTAAAATTCACTCAATTTCCTGATACCTGTGCTCTCCTTATTCTTCCTCCTTCCAGTGTTGTAAAGATTATGTTTTCCTATTCCTTTTCCTCCTTACTCTCATAAAGAGCTGTCTCCTTTTCAGGAAACATAGCCCCCATCCTTCTTCCTTAGGTTAATTATTCAAGCACAGTGTTCCTTGTGAAGAGATCCAGGAAAGTAAGATGGGGTATGATAATAGCATCTCTTAATGAATTCTTGGGTATCAGATAGGGACTGTAGTTTCTATACCTGTGAGGATGGTGTTAATTACCAGCTGTTTCTGTTAAACATCTCTCCCCTGAATTTTTAAGGCAATGTTATCTCTTGCTTCTCCTACTGTCAGGCCACTCCCTTTGAGTCTCTTGTTTGCCATCATCTATTTCCCACTCTGCTATATGTGGACTGTTCCAGGACATTTCATTTTCTCTCTGTAATCTCCTGAGCGGTCATGGGTTCAGCTCTCTCTTTATGCAGATGACTCCCAGATCAATATAGCCAGTCCCATCCTCTTTCTTGATCCCCTGTCTCACATCACCAACTGTCTCTTAAATATTTCCAAAACTCATTATCTCATCCTTCTATGCCCTTCCATTTTCCCAACTTCCCTACTTCTTTCAGTCTCTCAAGTCTACAGGCTGGTTATTTCATTTCTGCCATATATTACCAGGGCATAACAGTGATTCAAACACAGATGGTCGATGATAAATATTTGTGGAATGGGTGAATTGAATGACCACACATGGATAGAATTTTATAATTTGTAGGTAGCTTAGAAAACTTTTGGTCCATTATTTCCCTAACTTTAAAAATGAGCAAACTTAGTCCTGATGACAACATTCAAAAAACAAAGGGAAAGGAAAAAGGGAAAGGAAGAGTCATTTAAAAGATTAATTAATTAATTAATTAACTTTTAGTTTACAACATTCAGTTCCACAATCCCTTGAGTTCCAAATTTTCTTTCCCTTCCTCTCCTCCCCATTTCCCCCCATGGCAGCATGCAATCCGATATAGGTTCTATAGATACCCTCATATTGAACATTAGTCAAATTGTACAGAAGAATTATAACCTATGGAATGAACAACAAGAAAGAGGAACAAAACAAAACAAAATAAAAAAGAGAGATAGAGCAAGTGGTTTACTTCCATCTGCATTCAGACTCTTGTATCACTTTTTCTGGATGTGGATATCTCTTTCCATCATGAGTCTTTTGGAGTTGTCTTATAACCTTGAATTGCTGAGAGGAGCCCAGTCTATCAAAGTTAGTTGTCACATATATGCTGTGTCTGTACTTGTGTACAAAGTTCTCCTAGTTCTGCTTTCCTCACTCAATATCAGTTTATATAAGTCTTTCCACGTTATTATGCAGTCCCTCTGCTCCTCATTTCTTACAGCACAATAGTAAGAATAATCATTTATATAGCATCTACTATGTATCAAGTACTGTGCTAAATGATTTAAGAATATTATCTCATTTTATCCTCATAGCAACTTGGTGAGGTAGGTGTTCTTATTATCACTATTTTACAGTTGAGGAAACCGAGAGAGTAGTTAAATCACTTGCCAAGGGCCATATACTGAAGTTGGACTTGAACTTGGGTCTTGGCCCCATGCTTTATCCACTTCAGCGAGAAGAGGCAAGGTAAAAAGAGCGGTATGACAGAAAGAGAGAAGATATAGCATATTATCAGCAATAAACTATACTCAAAAAGTGGCATAGGAGATATTGTCAGAAAGATGCATAATCAGAAAAGGGGTAGGTACACTCATGAGATAATGTAGATAATGAGTAGTCAGCTCTCATGTTCTAATGATACCCACATGGTTTTGAGAAATCCAACTTTTAGGATTAACCACTTATGTAAGAACATATATATGTCCCTCCATAATTTCTCTCTTAACTTAGCTGACCAGCACCCTTTTCCAGGTCCTCATCCCCTCTTGCCTAGATTATTGGAACACCCTGCTAATCAGTCTTCCTGGTCTCAGTGTCTCCCTCCCTTCACAAAACTGCAAAAATAAACTTCTTAAGGAACAAGTCCAATTAGACATGTTCTCCTGATCAACATTCTCAAAGGCTCCCTGTTTATTTTAGGATAAAATATGAACTTGTTCTGTCATTCAAGGCTCTCCACAAAGGAACTATAATCTACTTTTTTTCAAATTTTAGTTTATATTATTCCCCTTCACTGTTGATATTCCAACCACATGGAAATATTAGCAGTTTCCCAACTCAGTATTCTACTTCTTCCCACAGCTTTCATTTACACAACCTCTCTTCTGTGCCGGAAATGTACTCAGTCCTCATCTCATCTTTTCAAAATCCACACATTTCTTCCAAGATTCAGTTTAGAGGATACTCTTTCATCATTAGAATGTAAGCTCCTTAAGTGCATGAATCATCCCAATTTGTCATCGCATCCCCAGTACTTATCCCAGTACCTTGTACACAGTAGATACTGAATAAGTGTTGATATGAGTAACTTAGAGTTGAGATTACAATTCAACTTTTTGGGTATAGTTGTATTGACCTTCCTTGTTAGCCAATAACAGTTGATGAATAATATCAATTTAACTCAGGGTCAGAAGGCTGACAAAGAAATTATCACAATGTTAATCCTAAAAAAATTGCCTTGGGGCATTAATATTTTAACTGTGTTCTTGCATTTTGTATTAATGGTCACTTCATGCTCTGGGTGTTTAAAACAAAAAGAGGCACAAAAGGAGCAGCTGAAGGATTTCATTATATGACAGAAATATTAGACAAATTTACTACCGATTAACTTAGTTGTTCTCAAAAAAGAAACTCAAAGAGCAAATCATTTATTTTTATTCAACATAAGAGTATCCAAAAAAAAAAAAAGAAAAGAAACCAAAAATTGTGTGCCTGTATGTGTGTGTTTGAGGGAAGGAGGAGTTCAAGATTAAGGTGACCTGGTATTAATAGGAATATTCATTTCCAGCAGCAATTGCTATGAACAGCTCATCAAATTTCATGTTTTATTTTTCTTGAGTTGTAAAAAGCAGGAGTAGCATTTTTCACACTGTGAAAAGCAACTGTTTTTCAATTAGAAAACAATTCCTGGCTTTATTTCATGTCTCCCAAATCCCATGTGTTCTATTTATGATGCAAGAAAATGAGAGTGAAACCTCTCAAATGGAGAATTTTCACCTTGTGAGCATTCACAGGGAAATTAACTCCATCTTTAAACATGTTCCCTAAACTGCTGCTAACCCATAGGAAGCATATGAGCTGGATGAGTCTTTTTTTTCCCTTTTTTCCTTCAAAAAAATAGAGAGCAAAATGGCAAGGCCTTATTTCATCCACCTTTATAGCCTTTAGTATGCTTCCAAATTGCACACAATCTTCCCAAAGGAGTATAGTGCAAATGCAATATTCGCAGTGCCCATGGTCATTATAAATATCCCTGCACAGTGCTCGATCACAAAATATAACAATCTCGGGGCAGCTAGGTGGTGCAGTGAGTAGAACGTCGGCCCTGGAGTCAGAAGGACCTGAGTTAGGATCCAGCCTCAGACACTTAACACACACCCAAACAAAAAAACCTAGCCGTGTGACCTTGGGAAGTTACTTAACCCCAACTGCCCTCCAAAAATCGCAAAAATAAATAAATAAATAAATAAATAAATAAATAAATAAATATATACATAAATATATATTTATAAAATTTATAAATATATACATAAATATATAAATATATATATATATATATATATATATATATATATAACAGACCCTCCATGTAGAAGACAGAAGCAAAACATTTATTCAGACACCAGAAAGCCAAATCCCAAAATCAGTAAGCTGATTTTATCATAGTAGCAAAGAAGTTAATAAACCATAAGAGTACAGAGAGCCACACTATTCTTCAGCTTTCCCACAAACACAAGACCAATATTTACTCAGAAACCTATCTGTGTCCCTCAGAAGCATCCTATCCGCCCAGCTGTTTAGCTTGCTCTGAATCCCAGTTTCCTGTGGGCTCTGGTCTACCCTTTAGCAAACTCCTCCCACTATGGGCTCCATGTGATTATATTCAATCTATTAGGGTACAGAGTATATTTTCAAAGCAGGGATGGTCTTCAAATCCCTTAGACTTATTAAGGGACAGGGAAGATCTAAAAATTTCCATTACCATTACAAGGAGATTTTGGAATTTCTCATGGGGAAAATAGCTTCCAGACTAGAGCATTATTTGCCAGATTTGGGGGCATGAGACATATGCAAGGGTAAGGACACCATCCTAAGAACCAGAGATTGAGAATTAGATTACTTATCAGGTATATGAAAGTAGGGATACTTTTTTGTGACAGGACTAGATTAGCTTTTCCAAGGTCAGTTTTCAAATTCTATGATTCTGTGATGGAAAAGATAAGACTATATCCCTGGTCTTCTGATTAACTCAGCTTCTTTTTGCTACTCTACTACTACTAGAGTATTCTCAACTCATGGTATCTTGTTTCTAGTATACCTGAGCAAAATGAAGCCATTAGCACTTGTATAAATATTCCTGGAACAGCCTCACTTTGTTTTACTCTAATCCTTTCACTAATGTGAAGAATTGGGTTGAAGTGCCAAAAGCCAGAGATGACATAGTGGCACCACCTAATTGTACAAATAAATAAACTAAGGCCTAGTCAAATAAAGTGATTTACTCTAAATCTCACAGTCAATTACTGGAAGAGGAAGATTTTAATCTGGTTCTTCTTTCTTCCAATTTGTTCTCTTTCCTCTATAATACAAGGCCACATTAATCTTATCTAAAGCATTTGAGACCATCAAGAGAAAACAGTCTGCCTACTGACTCTAAACAGAACTATTACCATGGTACCTGGCTCTACATGAGGCAGAAGGATGATAAGTAGGCCCATCTGTATATTGTGGGGGGGTTATTCTACCATAATAGAACTTTTCTTTCTCTCTCTTTAAATTATTTTATATCACTTTGCATTTACTTCTAACAACAATATAAATATTCATACCCTGCCCTCAAAGAGTTTATGTTCTCATCAAGGAAGAAACCTTTACATAAGCCTATACATATAAGATAAATATAGAATGTAAGCTCTTTGAAACCCATGACGTTTGTCCTTTTTATCCCTAGTTCCTTGAAGTATAGTAGCAACAAAATAATTGCCAAATTAAATTTGTTGAATAATAACCTATTTGGGAGAAAGAAAGTTACCAGTGTGTAAAAGGACTGGCCCAAAGCTAGGTTGTTATGGACCTAGAATTAGACTATCTTCTGATTCCTATCTAACTTTGTTCTATCAAAATTCCTCCCTATAGTGTGAAGTACAAAGATGAGACTTTTGTGGGATAAACATTTTGCTTATAAAGCAAAGTTTCATTGCAAAAAAAAAATTAAAGGAAATTCTTTTTATTCACTGAAATAGGACTTTGCTGATACAATAGACACACCATAGTATAGAATGTAGTAAATCACCTTCTGAAAAACCATACTGTTTTAATATATTGAGATTTATTTAACAGAATTTATTAACATGGAATGTTACCTGTAACAATCCCTCTGCGATACAGAGCATCTGACATTTCCTTTCAAACTGACATTGCCTAGAAGACTGATGAATTAATGAATGAATGAGTGAGTGAATGAATGCAAGGATGAATGAATGAAAAAGCATTTATTAAGTACTTCCTCTGTGCCTGTGTTAAGTGCTGGTGTTACAAATGCAAAAGTGAGGCAGTCCCTGATTTCAAGGGGTATAAACTTTAAAGGGGTAAACAGCACACGTAGATGAGTAATGGTCAGAGGAGGGTGTTCTGGCCCAGAAAGCCCCAGTGGTGATAAGTAGAAATTATTTGGCAAAGCTCTAAACTACATCATATTCAATCGTTTTTTTTTAAAGTTATACTAAACTGAAGCATCAAGAAATACAAATATTTTATGTAGAAGGAAAAAAGAAAAAATAGAGGTTTGTGAATTTATTGTGAATTCATTTACTGTGAATTTATTACATATAGTTTGTTTTTAAGAAATATCTGATATAATATACATTTATAATCTAATAAATAAGTGACATTTCTCAATTTGTTCTATTCTTTTGTTTCTTCTCTGAATTAAAAAAAATCAAAAAGTTTTTATTTTTTTTTAGGCATATTCATCATCTTACCATCATTGCCAGCATACTTCAGGAAAAGCCATCCCTTGTAACAAATATATATATATATATATATAGTCCAGTAAAAGAAATCAACATTCTAGTCATGTCTGAGAATACATATCGCATTCTGCCTCTTTAGTCCATTCATCAAAAAACATCACAAAGTCTACTGAAGTCACTATTGTTGGCTGCTTTGATCAGAATTCTGACCTGTTTCAACATTTTCTTTCACATTATTTTTGTCACTATGTAAATTGTTCTACTGGTTCTGCTCAGTTTACTCGTTTCATTCAGTCATTAGTCCATGGAAGACTTTACATATTTCTCTAAATATTTAATATTAGTTGCTTCTTATAAATAAAAAAAAGCTAAGGAGAGTCAAAAGGACAGAGGAAAATGCCATATCTCTCAGTCACCAGAAAAAAGAACTAAAGGTCTCACCATCTGTGACACTGGGCTGGAGTGCTGACAGGTTCGCCTTTCTGGGACCTGCCTTTGAGTCTATTCCCTCTGCTCCATGAATTAAAAATGAAAAGTACTACTGCCAATAATAGGCAAAAAAGATAAAACCCTTTGTCGCAGCTTCTGGATTCTCCCAAGCCCATGTCTCTCATGATGAAGAGGTAAGACTCAGATCCAGAGATCTTGAGTTTTTTCATCAAATGACTGACTGACCCTATTAGATGCTGTACATGGAAGATCAGTAGGAACTGTTTTTTTTTTTTTTAATTTCATAAATAAAGGGTAAGTAAACTGAACAATATCTTTCTTGAAAATTCTGGGTTTGCAGCAGGCTATATATACAAACAGGAGGTAAATGTTATATTATGTACTATTCCTATAGTAAAAAGTGTCTATGTAAAAAGTTATAAAATACTGTGTATAATATTCAAGTAGGCTTTCCTGTTCACTTGTAAAATCAACTTCATTAGATCAAGGGCAAATGCCTAGGGCTCCATGAAGTGTAGCATATTAGGAATGTGGCAGGGTTTTCAGTAGGCAAAGGCTCAGATCTGCCATAATAAATACAACCTGCAGATGAACAAAATACGCATGGTGATCAAGAGGGAGGCAAAGCAAGAGAATAGAAAGTCAGCAATTTTCTACCTCAGAATTCATGTCTTCCTCCAAGAAGCAATTGTAGTAGGGTCTACAGGAAGCAGTTCTGTATCTCACCAGCTTCCAGTGTCTTGGCCAGGCCAAAGAGAGCTTGGGAACTCCTTACTTTTATCCCCCCTCAGTGGAATGTGCACATAACTGTGTGGATCAATTTAGTGGCTAGCCATACCACTAGTTAGTAAACCAGGACAATGTACAATGAGCAGTCGAGGATAAAACCAGTTAGTTTTTTACCTTCTAGTTTAAAGCAAGTTTTTGCTGGGCTGCCCCAGTTCGAAAATATTCAGTGACATTTGTCAAATTCAATCAACTATTTTATGTTTCTGGGGTTTCTTTTCCTCATCTGTAAAATAACGATAATTATATTTTACACTATATATGTTCCAGGGTTGACATTAGGATGCATTTATTCATTCAACAGTTTTTCCTTAATTTATTCAACAAAACTTATTAAACACCAGCTACATTTAATGTGTCATCCTAAGTACTGAGGAAGATTGAAAACAAATAGCTAGGAATCAGACCCTTGCCTTCAAGCACCTGCTAATTTGTAAGGGGTTGTGAGGTAGTAATATACTTATACAGATGAGTTTGGCAAAGTTAAGATATTTAAGTGCATAAATATAGTACATATACACAAAACCTTTTGTAATTATAAACATTATATGAATACAAATTGCTGTGTGATAGTTATACATAGTTCTATAGTTCTAACAAGTTACAAAACATTTCTTTTATTGTCTTCTTTTTCATGAAAAGATATGCAAATATATCAATCAGTATTCATTAAAGCAGAGTTCTCTATTTTTTTTTCTCAGAATAAATTGTTACTCTCACTAAATGAGCTGGCCAGTTATTATTTTCAGAGCTATACACATTTGCATGATATACAAATATGTATTTGTAAAATCTTAGGGAACTTAGAGAATGTGGAAACAGAGAAAAAATAACAGATTCTGTTAAACTTATCATAAATGATAGATAGATATGTATGTATTTATATGTGTGTATACTGATTTTCATACCCAAGTGCCTAGTCATATCTGAGGCTCTGATTTTTAAAAAATTTTAATAGGTAGGGAACCTGTGGTCTCAAGACCACATGTGGTCTTCTAGGTCCTTGGGTACAGTTTTTTGACTGGGTCTAAGTTTTATAGAACAAATACTTTAATTAAGGGGATCTTTTTCTGTAAAGTTAGGATTCAAAGGGCTGCACTTGAGAACCTAGAGGACCGCACTTGGCCTTAAGATCACCCTTGTTAGGTCATAGAAAATAGTCTTAATATAATTCTTAGATATTTCACTAAGACTATATTACTCAATTTGTGATTCCTTTTGAACTCCTGAGTGTCTGTGCTTAAAAAATTCTTGGAAACTTGCAAAATGAAGGATTTGTAGGATTGTATGGCAGT
The DNA here is from genome assembly GCA_011680675.1 of Gymnobelideus leadbeateri. Lineage (NCBI taxonomy): Eukaryota > Metazoa > Chordata > Mammalia > Diprotodontia > Petauridae > Gymnobelideus > Gymnobelideus leadbeateri. The sequence continues at coordinate 77,557 of WOXC01000083.1, forward strand.
CCAGAAGGGAATTTAATCTCAACCTTAAACCCTTGCTGAGTGTGACACTATTGGTGTCCCAGTCCTTTCCAAACAATAACTGAAACCTACAAGAGCAGGAAAAAGAAAAGAAATGATGCAGGCAGCTAGGAATATTTCAAAATTTATTTGAAGGTATTAAAGCCTTCCTAAATCAGTTTAATATTTCCCCCAATTTTCTGCTTCAATTTTTCTTTTGGTTAAGAAATTAAAATTTACAAAAATAAAAGAAGCACATTAAGAATAGACTCACGCTTAGTTTACTCTAATTATGCACAGAAAAAAGTTTCCATTTCAAAGAGTCTCATTTACATTCCACAGTTAACTTGTCTGGAAAAAAAATAAACCATGAACACACACTCTCTCTCATGCGAGCGCGCGCGCACACACACACACACATAAGATTCTGCAAATCAATTGACTCTAGCTTAAAAAAAAAGACTATAAAACTATAGTGTATGAGTAGGGGTGTGTATGTGTGTGTTTGTATGTATATGTGTGTATTACTTCATCACTATTATCATTAGATTAACTGGAAAGACTCAAAAGATCTGAAACAGGATGCTATTCTAAGACACATTTGATGTAATACTAATGTGGAACAGCAGAATTGAATGCTAGGATAGCACAACATGCTATGGCATACAGGCATATTAGCTCAAAGATCTTCAGAAAGAATCCTTGGTGTCAAGGTTGTGGTTAAACCTCTCTCTTTTGCTGGGCTAGGTCATGAAAACAGATTCAATACGACCTCTCTAAATGGAGTTTGAGATATCATACTCAGGCCTATTAGGAAGCCTGGACCCACACATTAGAAAGGCAGTGTAAAATACAGAATAATTGAGCTGAAAATAAAGCAATAATAGAGATGCAAGAAGACTGTTGAATGTGGCCTTGGCTAAAATTATTTCTGTATGAAGTGAGGGGCCTAAAACCTGCTGACTTCTCACTTTCAAGCACCATAAATACTAAGCCGTATAACCTGAAAATATCATAGTGCAAGTGATCCGGAAACCCATAGAACTAAAGACATCCCAAGTTCACAGCCACAAAACTCTCCCTCTTCTTCTTCCCTTTTCTCTCCCTTTGTCCCTTTTCTCTTTTTCTTCTTTCCCCCTTTTCCCTTCTCTCACTCTCCCTATCTTTCTATGACTTTGTCTATTCCTCTATTAAAGTCTCTGTCTCTATCTCTTTCTCTCTGCCTCTCCTTGTCTCGGTCTATCTCTCTCTGTCTCTGTCTCTTTCTGTCTCTCTCTAGCTCTGTCTCTTTCTCTTTCTCTGTCTCTCTCTCTCTCTCTGTTTCTTTCTCTCTCTGTCTCTCTCTCCCCGTTCTATTTCTCTCTTTCCCTGTCTATTTATGATATCTCTCTATCCCTTTATGAAAGTCTCTACCTGTCTCTGTTTCTTTCTTCCTATACAAATCAATCTCCCATCAATCAATCATCTTCAAATCAATCTATGATTAGCAAGCATTAATTATGTACCAAGTGCTGTGTTGGGAACTGGGGATACAAGTGCAAATAACAACATAATCCCAACCTCATAAAGATCTTACATTCTAACAGGGAAGACAACAAGCACCTATACATACATACATACATAATACATATATATATATGGAATAAGTTTAATAAATACACACACACTCACCCTATAAATCTGTCTCTAGTAACAATGTTAACAAACAAAAGCAGAGGGTATTTAGTAAATATAGCAACCTATATTTCTAAACTTGTTACACATTATTCCCCTTCTTTCACTCACTCTACAATTCAGTCTAACTGGATTTCTTAGTAGTTCTCATACTCCATTTCCCATCTGTGTATATTTGTTCTGGCTATCCCCCTTGCCAAGAATGCACATCCGGCTCACCTCTGCCTGGTAAAATCATAGCTTACTTCAAGGCTCAGCTATAGTGAAGCCTTGTACATAAAAGATTTCCTAACTGCCTAGCTTCTAGGGTCTTTCCTTCCCCCTTCTATATGTGTATAAATGTATGTATGTACATGGATGTGTGTTTACATGTATGTATGTGTGTATGTGTGCATAAATATATTCACATATGCATGTGTATATATACATACACATGTCTGCGAGTGTGCATATGTGCTGTATTACACATGTGCATATGTATATATGTGTGTTTATATATAGATACATACACATACATCTATATATACACACAAATATATGTGTATATACACATACATGCATACATACATACACACATACATAGACACATATACACACACAGAAATATACACACATTACCTTGTTTCTATTCTGTACATACAAGGTATCTCAGAAATCTTAAAACTGAACTGAGATTTTTAAATAGATGGATGCCAAATTTATGTTTGCTATCTCCCCAGCATAGTATAAGCACCTTAAATGGCAGGGATTATTTCTCTCTTGCATTTGTATCTCTAGCACCAAACACAGTTACTAGCACATTGTTGATGGCTAATAAATGCTTGTTGACTGATTGATTAATTGATTGAAATGGTTTCCCAGAGCTTCCAATCACAAGCAACTAAGCTTCAATTAAGCCAGCTTGGAAATCCCAAACTCATTTCCTTTCTTCCCACTCATTCATTCAGATGGTATCAGCTTTGTTGAGTTTTTAAGATACTGCAAAGGCAGCAACTCTAGTTGTGTCATTTATTTGCATACTTTCTTCTCTTTTAGTGATGTTTTGAGGGCATTCTCTCTTTTAGACAAAAATCCCTACAGATTGTGGGGGATCCAGCAGTTGATACAAAGCCCCTGAAGCCTGTGGAAATACACCCACTCCACACCCACACCCAATGGAAGCAGAATCTTGCCTTGACAGGGAGTTAGAAAATCAAGTATTTGGTTGGGAAGATGAGTAAACAGCATTAAAAAAACTGACTTCAAAATCTTACTTTGGTGACAAAGAAGATCAAAACATACAACCAGAAGAAAACAAAGTCAAAGCTCCTGCATCAAAAGCTTCTAAGAAAAATGTGAATGGGTCTTAGGCCATGGAGAAGCTCAAAAAGATTTTGAAACTCAAGTAAGAGAAGTAGAGGAAATATTGGGAAGAAAAATGGATGATGCAAGAAAATCATGAAAAACAAGTCAACAGCTTGCTAAAGGAGATCCAAAAAAAATTGACAAAAATAATATCTTAAAAAATAGACTAACCCAAATGGCAAAAAAGGTCCAAAAAGATGAGAAGAAGAATGCCTTAAAAAGCAGAATTGACCAAATGGAAAAGGAAGTCCAACAATACACTGAAGATAATAATTCCTTAAAAATTATAATGGAACAAATGGAATCTAGTGACTTCATGAGAAATCAACAAATTATAAAACAGAACTAAAAGAATGAATAAACAGAAGACAAAGTGAAATAACTCACTAGAATAACCACTGACCTGGAAAATAAATCCAGGGGAGAGAATTTAAAAATTATTGCACTACTTAAAAGCCATCATAAAAAAAAAAAAAAGAGAAGGGTCCCTGAACTTCAAGACATTTATAAAGAGGTTGATTGAGGTACGTCTGAAAAGATACATTGGGCTATCCCCCAACCTGCCTCCAAGTAATACAGCACTCAAGCACATGCAAATCCTTTTGAAATGGGATTCAAAATTATATATGTTGACAGAGACCTAAAATTATGTTTCTGTCCATATTTGCCTGATATGCTCCAATAATAGATGACACAATATTTTATTCATGTCTCCTTAGAAACAGTCAAAATTACAGCTGGAGTAAAGAGACTTCTTTGATGTCATGAAAGATTTCTTGCATCTCACTTAACATGCACAACATGGATTGGTCCAGTTTCTAAATCAGGCCTTGTTGAGGTAAATTAAAGCTGTTAGGTAGAGGACTGTGTGTGGAAAGCAGCGATTAGCAGTTTTTGATCAGTTCTATAGCTCTTAAAACCATCTCTTGGGACACTTAGGAAGCAGCATTGAAATGAGATCAGATAATGCTGCTAAAGACCACCACCATTACCCCATAATGCCATTATTTGTTCAGCTTTTCTTTTAAGAGAAGTAGGTTAAAAAAGAGATAGGAAAGAATTTTTATTGTGGGGCAAGAAAACTATCATCTTTGGGATAATTCCTATGTCTGACCTGGTCCTTCCATGAGGGGTATGCTTATTTATTGTCCTCATGCCTCAGCTTTCCCATTGCCACATACATTGATACATTGATGAATCTCTGACCTTACCATATGGGTATTCACTACATTTAAGTAGATTGACGTCCATTCATGCCAGTCTTTCCTATGTTACTCTTGAGCATTTATGTTCCCATAAAAGCACATCAGGGGATATACCCAATATTCTATGTGATAGGAGGAATACACAAATATATACAATTGGTGAAATGCACACTTTGCAAGTGAATGCATGCAAATATAGAGAAATGTAGATGTAGAAATAAATTATATGTACTACGTGTATCATATGCCACTTAAATTTATTTCCCTTAGCAAAAAACACCAAAATTGCTTTTTAGGAGTGAATAGCCACGGTCAAGAGAGTTAAAGGCCATGTCTTCTTAGAAAGGTAGTATGTTAAAACATCAACAAGACACCATTCTGGTTTAGTTTTCCAGGTTTCAATAGTTTTTGGGATATTGAGGCAGACATTGGTCTTGTCAAATCCTTGGCAGATTTAGCCAAAGCAGCAGCAAAAGTAACCTTACAATAATTAGTAGTGCAAATAGCTTATGAGAGGCTAACCCCAAGAACTGTCCTCCTGTGGCTAACTGCTATTTTACTTCTAGTCTCAGGCTTAAGCATATACCCTTTCTGTGTCCAACCAACCAGAAATAACAAAGCCATTTCTGTTGCTATTGTGAAATCCCATTTACCTATCTAGATAATTAAAATATTATTGTACATTTACTATATGCCATGCACTGCACTAAGGATTAGATATACAAACACAAACAAGTAAAGCAATCTCTACCCTTAAGAAACTTACATTCTAATGGGAGAAGAAATAAAGGGGAGATGGAAGGGGCCTGTAAGACGCTGACAAGAAGAGACAGTAAAGCCTATTTTCAAGCTAAATAAGATGAAGACTCACCTATCAGTACCTACAGTGCAAGGATTATATAAAGATGTCTGGGAAGTGTTGTAGAGGCCTGGTTTTCAGCAAGAAAAGACACCCATTGGGCGGAGCCAAGATGGCGGAGTAGAAACAGCTCATCCAAGCCAATCTGCCCCCAGATTCCACCCAAACTATGTAAAAGCGGACTCTGAACAACTTCTGGAGCCCCAGCACCCACAGAACAACACAGAGGAGCTAACCTCCCGCTGAGGACAGCCCAGCAGCCCTGCAGGAAGGAGCAGCGCAGAGGTCTGGGAGCCGGCAGCGCGCACCTCGCAGAGCGCAGGAAGCAGAGCTGAGCTGAGCCCAGGTCCGTGTGAGCCGAGGTTTTAGCCCCAGGGTGGCAGGGCCAGCGGCCGGCTGGAGGAACCCCAGAACACCAGCAGCCGTGGCGACTCCAGAATTATCAACATAGACATGCCTAGGACAAAGTAAAAGGTTAGTGTCCTATGGACTTTGGGACCTCTATTTGGGGGAATGCGTCGGCTCCCTCCCCTGGGGGCTAGAAGCCGCTGAGGAGACACGCCATTTTGTAGTTTTCAGAGGCAGCTCCAGCTCCTGGCCTGCAATTAATTGTAGGGAGATCCAGCGATCAGTCTTGGGGGGTAATCGCTCTTGCTTTAACCTCCCTGGATCTGGATTGTGATCTAGGGTGGAAGTCGTGGGTGGGTTTACAGCTTGCCAGAAACGGAAGTTGCCCCCCACACGTTCGGGACGAAAATTCCTCTATCTGGCCTTAAAGCCATAGTGTGGCAACAAGCCCAAAAGTCAAGTAATTAAGTGGCAACATGCCAAGGCAAAGGAAACAGAAAAATGCAACCCTAGACTCCTATTTTGGGGGCATAGAGCAGGAAGAACTGTGAGGTCAGAAGTCCTGCTCCAAAAGCCCCAGGGGAAACCATGAGCGGGTGGCAGGCCATAGAGGACCTTAAGAAGGTCTTTAAAAATCAAATAAGAGAAGTGGAGGAAAAATTGGAAAGAGAAATGAGAAGAATGCAGGAAAAGTATGAAATGAGGGTCAACAGCCTGACTGAGCAAAACAACACCTTAAAAAATAGATTGACTCAAATGGCAAAGGAGGCCCAAAAGGGCAATTAGGAGAAGAATGCCTTAAAAAGTCGAATTTGCCAGATGGAAAAAGAATCTCAAAAGTTCACTGAGGAGATTCATTCCTTCAGAGTTAGACTGGAGCAAATGGAAGCTAATGACTTTATGAGAAATCAAGATGCTGTTAAGCAGATCCAAACAAATGAAAGATTAGAAGGCAATGTGAAATATCTCGTGGGAAAAACCACTGACCTGGAAAATAGATCCAGGAGAGACAATTTAAAAATTATTGGACTACCTGAAAGCCATGATCAAAGAAAGAACCTAGAAATCACCCTTCAAGAAATTCTCAAGGAAAATTGCCCTGATGTTTTAGATCCAGAGGGCAAAATAGAGGTTGAAAGAATCCACAGATCACCTCCTGAAAAAGATCCCAAAAAGAAAACTCCCAGGAATATTATAGCCAGGTTCCAGAATCCCCAGATCAAGGAGAAAATACTACAAGCAGCCAGGAAGAAACAATTTCAATATTGTGGAAACACAATCAGAATAGCCCAGGACCTGGCAGCTTCTACACTGAGGGATCGAAGGGCATGGAATATGATATTCCAGAGGGCAAAAGAACTGGGAATGAACCCAAGGGTCACCTACCCAGCAAAACTGAGTATTTTGTTTTAGGGGAAAATATGGTCATTCAGTGGAATAGAGGACTTTCAAGCATTCTTGAGGAAAAAACCAGAGTTGAATTGAAAATTTGACATCCAGACGCAAGAAGTAAGAGATGCCTGAGAAGGTAATCAGGGAAAAGAAATCAAAAGGAACTTATCAAAGTTGAACTATTTACATTCCTATATGGAAAAGCAATAACTCTGAGTAATGATATCTTTCTCACTATGAAAATAATGGAAGAAGGGTGTGTGGTCATATGAATACATATGTGAATTTGTGTGTATATGGATAGAGGGCATAGGTTGAATTGGTTGGGAAGGGAGAATACTCAAGGGATGAAATTATGAGGTGAGAGAGGAAAGTGGCAAGAGGAGATGGGGAAAGACAGGGTAGGGTAAACTATCTCATGTAGAAGAAGCAAGGGGAAGTGGTTGCAAGGGAGGGGGAGAATAGGAAGGGGAAAAAAAAGGCAAATCCACATTCTCATTGAATTTGGTTCAGGGAGAGAATGACATACATACTAAATGGGATATCTCAACCTGCAGCAGAATAGGGGGAAGGGGGATGAGAGGAGCGATGATTGATGGGGGGGGCATCCTTGGAGGGAGGGGAGGTTGGAAGTACCCACTATAGTAGAGGGACAGGATCATGTAGGGAATGGGCCAGGTGGGGGGTGGGATGAGTGGGAGGGAATTATAAGCAGCCTTGTACAATATATCTACTATGATAATGTTTTGCATAGCTAGACATGTACAACATATACTGAATTACTTATCTCCCCAGAGGAAATGGGTGACAAGGGAGGAAGGAAATCGATCTGAAATTCGAGGTCTTAAGATTAAATGTTTCAAATATATATAAATACTATTATTAATACTCTTTTGCTTATAATTGGGAGATAAGATGTGCAGGCATTGGGACACAAAGATTCACCTTCTTATAATGGTAAAGTCGAAGGGGGTATGGGAGAAGGTATGGGAGAGAGCAGATTGGAGGAAGCGATATCTTGTGGGACTGCTATTCTGGGAAGTTGGGTAGGGGAATAACGGGGGCGAAATGATTGTAACTCAAAATCTGGCGGAAATTAATGATGTAAAACAGAAGTTAATAAAGCATTTGTTTAAAAAAAAAAAGAAAAGACACCCATCAGAGCCCAGTATCACAGCGGAAGATCCCAGGTTTCAAATGAGAGCAGATGCCAACAACAGCCTTTTTATTCTGCCTCTAGTGTTTCTCTGCTGCACCTCTCAGGTTACCTTGGCCAGAGAACAGTCAACTTGACTTCCTTAAGCTTCAGACCTTGAACATAAAATGAGGGAGTTACACTAGATAACTTGTAATGTGTTGTTCAGATGTAACTTCTCATAAACAATGATATGTTTCCTCCATTCCCACCTACATTAAGAGCTCTGTTCATGGAAGTAAGGAGAGGACATTATTAGTATTAATGATGCTTAATAATATTCTCTGTATGTGTTTTAATAGATACACTTGACAAGTACAAAGGAAGCTAAATGCCAATGGAGCCCTCAGGGGCAACTATCATCAGTAACAGCAACATTGCCATTGATTCAGATATGTCAGATTGATCTTGGGTGACAAAGCTGACAGTCATCCAACTCCATCTTACTCCTCGATTGTGATTTGTTGGGTCAAGGAACCTAGATATGATAGGATGAGCCTGAATGCATTACTGTACTATGGGTTCCTTTGCAGGGCAAATCTTTCAGTACCATCAAGTCTTGCTATGTTCTCACTACTCATACCCATTATACTAAAATGGCACATGGTGCTTAATAAATATTTACTGATTGATTGAGATTAGCTCCACACATAGCACAAAAGTGGTTTACCTAGGGAAATAAGTATGGAAAAAAGAACAAGGAAAATGAATAAGAGATAAACATTCTCTGGTACAGTCTAGGTAGCCTTTAGGGTGTAATTATTAAGTAGACAGAATTTGTGTTTGGTAATTACCTATCTCAGTATTCCCCATCATTGTCCTCTCCCCGCCCTTGCCCACATCATTCATCCTCCTTGTTCTGAGAGTACTAATTGAGTCAATATTACCATTGACTCTGAGAATGGCAAAGCCACCAGTCACTCTATAGATCCCTTCAGCCTTCCCTGGCCACCACAACTCTATATAAGCCATCTTCTCTGATTAGAATTTAAGTTCTTTGGTGGCAAGGACTGTTGCATTTTTGTTTTTATCTCCCCAGGTCCTAGAAAAGTAATTGGCAAATAGTAAATACTTGGATAATGTCTGTGTTAGTCATCTTTTCATCTATTTTAAGTAAAATCTTTTGTATAGAAATGATTCAGAGGGGAGGAGCCAAGCCAAGGAGCCAAATGGAGTAGAAACAAGACTTCTGCAAGCTCCCACTTCCACCTCCTCCAATTCATGTAAAAAATGACTCTAAACAAACTTTGGAGCTGCAGAACCCACAAAATGACAAAGAGAAGCTAAGCTCCCACTGAAGACAGCCTGGCAGGCCAGCAGGAAAGGGCCAGCACAGTGCTCTGGGAGCAGAGCCCAGGCCTTCCTGAGCCACGGGTTTTAGCCTCAGGGCAGCCACAATCATCTGGTGGCTGGAAGGACATAAGAACACCAGCAGCTGTGGCATGTTTCCAGAATTATCAACCCATAGATGCTAATGAAAAGTGAGAGGTCAGTGCAGTGTGGACTTTGGGAACCGGAAGTCCAGGAGTGTGGTCCAGCCTTTGCTCCCTGGAGGGAGAAGTGGCTGAGGCATAAGAGGCCATGCAGCTTCCACCAGGCAGCTGCTTCAGAGCTCCTGGCCAGCAGATTTTAGGGGAACCAAGTGACCAGTCTGAGGGGTAATCGCTCTTGCTTTAACTTGATGGGATCTGCATCACTGTCTAGGGTGGAAGTCCTGGCAGGCATAACCACCGTGCCAGTGCTTGTGGGGGCTTCAGAGAGAGCACCCAACTAATAGCTCCAGCACCTGAGAAAACCTCAGCTACTATTAAACTAATAATAGTAATAAACTATTACTATTCAAACAAATAAAAAATAGAAGGTAATGTGAAATATCTCATTGGAAAAACCACAATGACCTGGAAAATAGATCCAGGAGAGATAATTTTAAAATTATTGGACTACCTGAAAGCCATGATAAAAAAAGAACCTAGAAATCATCCTTCAAGAAATTCTCAAGGAAAATTGCCTGGATGGTTTAGAACCAGAGGGCAAAATAGAGGTTGAAAGAATCCACCAATCATCTCCTGAAAAAGATCCCAAAAAGAAAACTCCTAAGAATGTTATAGTCAGGTTCCAGAATTCCTAGATGAAGGAGAAAATGTTACAAGCAGCCAGGAAGAAAAAATTTCAATATTGTGGAAACACAATCAGGATAACACAGAATCTGGCAGCTTCTACACTGAGAAATTAAAGGGCTTGGAATATGACATTCTGGAGGTCAAAGGATCTGGGATTAAAACCAAGAACACAGCAAAACTGAGTATCATGTTTCAGGGTAAAACATGGCCATTCATTGGAATAGAGGACTTTCAAGCATTCATGATGAAAAAAAAATAGAGTTGAATAGAAAATTTGACATTTAGAAACAAGAAACAAGAGAAGCATGAGAAGGTAAACAGGGAAAAAAAATCATGAGGAACTTATCAAAGTTGAACTAATTACATTCCTACATGGAAAATCGATAATTTTAACTTATGAAACTTTTCTCAGTATGAAAATAGTTGAAGGGAATAGAAATATATACATATATGTATACATACATATATATGTCTATATAGAAGGGTATATGGGTATATAAATACATATGTGGGTGTGTGTATATATGTGTATAGGTATACATAGACAGAGGGCACAGGACCAATTGAATAGGAAGGGATGATTTTTTAAAAATAAAATAAAGAGATGATAGAGGAGTATAATGAGAGGAGATGCAGAGAGACAGAATGGGGTAAATGATCTCATATAGAAGAGGCAATGGAAAACTGTTATGATGGAGGGGAAGAACAGGAAGGCAAAAGGGAATGAATCAAACTTACTCTCATTGAATTTGCCTTAGTGAGGGAATAATACACACACTAAATTGGGTATATCACCCTATAGGAGAGTAGGGGTAAGGGGATGAGAGGGGGGATGATGGAAAGGAGGAGAGGCTTGGGGGAGAAAAGTTGGAAGCTCACACTTTTGAAAAAAGGACAAGATCAAAGTAGAGAATAGAACAAGTGGGGGGTAGGATAGGATGGAGGGAAATATAGTCAGTCTTTCACAATATGTCCACTATGGAAATGTTTTGCATAGCTACACATGTACAACTGATATTGAACTGCTTATTTTCCCAGTAAGGATGGGTGATGAAAGAGGAAAGGAAAGAATCTGGAATTCAACATTTTAAAATAAAATGTTAAATATATTATTATTATTATTATTATTACTATTATTATTATTATTTTACATGCAACTGGGAAATAAAATATACAGGCACTAGGGCATAGAGATCCACCATGCCCTACTGGAAAATTGGAGGCAGCATGGGGGAAAATATAAGAGAGAGCTGATTGGGGTAGGGGATATACAGTGGGATCACTGTTTTGGGGTTGTTGGTAGGAGAAAATGGGGAGAAAATTTGTAACTCGAAATCTTGTTGAAGTGAATGATGTAAACTAAAAGTAAACATAAAATTTAATTCCAAGGAAAAAAAAGAAATGTCTAGTTTCCAATGTATAAATTTGCTAGATGTGTATAATATAGCAGAAGCCATGGAAAGGCATTTCCTACATCTGCCTTCTCCTCCTCTCAACCCTTGCATTTTCCTCCTTAATTTTCCTTCCTTTACATAATTCAAACCTCACTAGTTGTTTTATTTGATTTATTTTTTTTCCTTTCAGGGCTAGAGTCCTTAGCAAACCATTTAAAAATTATTTTTGTCTGTTCAATGTCTGCAATTCTAAAACAATTATATGTGTCTATTATTTATTTACAAGACATGAGAAGTTATCAAAGAAAGGATGAGAAGAAGATATTCTTGGAGGAAGGATAAGGGTTAGAAAATTGTTGTAAACTGAGGAGAAGTAAAGAAGTGAAGTTGTCCAAGAAGCCAAACCCATTACTTCCCATCTCTCTTAAATCTAGTCATAACAACTCTGAGCTAACACTTTAGGTGTTAACTTCACCTTAACTGAGTCTCTTCTTTCTAGGTAACACCCAATGCAGTACATCACAGTCCACCCTACTTTCCACATTTCCTCTTCATCTAAAAGTAACTATATACATCAAAATTTTTTTAAATTTTAAATTTAAATTTAAATCTTACTACTTTTAGCTCTTGTTCTCTGTGTCTACTAACATTGCAATTGGTTAATCTAACAAAAAGTAATCCACATTATGTGTCATTGACACTATAAATGTGGTTTAAGAGGGACTATTTGGGGGAAATTCCTTTATCTTTGTTGTCTGACCCCCGATACTTACACCAATTGTAAATATTAGTTGGTAAATAGTAAGAAAAGTCAGGACAATAACATTTTAGCAGAGAGAGTTATTTTGGATCTTGAAACCTCACCATGACTTTCATTAGATCATAGGTGATGCCTTTTCACCTAAATCTAAAGCTAATCCTAAATAGAATGAACTGAAGAAAAAAAATATTTTACATGAATAGAAACTAGAGTTTTCTGTTTTTCAATCATTTTCAGTCATGTCCAACTCTACCCTATCTGGGGTTTTCTTGGAAAAGATACTGAAGTATTTTGCCATTTCCTTCTCCAGCTTACTTTATAGATGAGGAAACTGAGACAAATATGATCACATGGGTAGAAGATGTCTATGGCCGGATTTGAACTCAAAAAATAAGCTTTCCCAACTTCAGGCACTTCACCCTACCCATCACACCACCTAGTTATCTCAGAGGTTAGAGTACTGTTTTGTAAAACTTTGAAGATAACCAGATTATAAACACCTTGAGGCTGGATGGTAGGCTTTACTTCTGCCTTCTTTCTCTAACCTTCATTCTCTCTGTCTGTTATTACCTGTTTCCTTGTTGCTTACAAGCATGTCCAGGCTTTCCTCATACTTAAAAAAATCCCCTCTTGATCTGCTCATACTTTCAAGTTTATTGCTCTATATTTCCTTGGTTCATAGATAAACTCCTAGAAAAAAGATCATCTATTTCTTGCTTTCATTTTCTTTCCTTTCAATCACTTTTCTCCCCTTCATATTCTTACTTCTGACCTCATCATTCAACTGAAACTATTCTCTCCAAAGTCTCCAAGGATATCCTTCATACCATATATGATAGCATTTTTTCCAATCATCATCCTTCAACAGTGTATCTGACACTGGCTATTCCCCCAGATATTCTCTTCTCATTTCACCTTCTTAACTTTCCTCTTATTTGTGTGACTTTTCACTCTTATTCCATAAACATTTATTACATATGATGCTTGGGCACAGGTGATGCAAAGTATAAAACAATCCACCTTCTCAAGAGACTTACATTCTCAATTTTCGTTGCTGAATCATCATCCCCATCAAAGCCCCTAAATAAAGGTAGATCTCAAAATTCTGCATTTGACTTTCACTTCTCTCTTAATATTCTATTTCTTGGCAACCTCTTCATCTGTGCCAATGCCTTCCAGATGGCTATATCCAGACCTTGACTTTCACCTAAGCTCTAGTATTTCAGCATCAACTATCTATTGGACATTTCCAAATGGAAATCTCAAATCTTCTCTCCAAACCTACCCATGTTCGGAAACTCCCTATTTCTTTCAAGAGTAACACCATCCTTCCAGGCATCCAATTTGGTAACTTCAAAGTTAATCCACAGTCTTTACTATCATTTATCCCACATATATAATTAGTGATTCTACCTTCACAGTATCTCTCAGATTGTTGTACCCAGAAAATGGGAGCAAGACCCAAGTAACAATTTAGAATTGGACCCTTTATTATATGCCATGTTGGCTGATCAGGCCACATGGCAGGCTGACGAGGTACCACCCCACTATCCCAGGTCGTACAGCAGCAATCTCAGGTAAAACCTCAGCTTTTAAAGGTACGCCACATGGCCAACAGTTAGGTATTATGTAAGCAGAAACTGGCAGAGCCCAAAAACTGTGATTGGTCAGTACATACCTTGAAATTCCCACAGGCACCAAGTCTTCCTGACCTGAAAGCCCACCCACCTCTGTGCAGGTGAGCTGACTGGGAAAGGGTGGAGATCCAGTGGGGAGGGGGCAGGCAAGAATGTGGTCATGCACAACAAGATATACCCATTTCATTCTATTAACACAACTTCTGGCCTAGTTCAAACCTTTCTCACCTCTTGACTAGATTATTGAGATAAACTTTTAATTAGTATCCCTGCCTCAGGTCTCTCCCTATTCCAATTCAACCTCGAAATAGTCACCAAAGTAATTTTCCTGAAGCATAGGTCTGATCATGTTATTTCCCTGTTCATTAAACTTTAATCACTTCTTATTACCTTTCACATCAAATACAAGCCATTCTGTGTAGCATTAAATTCTTTCACAACTTTTTTTTTCCTTCACAAATTCGATGGTCTAGCCAAACTGACCTTTTATATGTTTGTCTCATATGATACTCCCCATTTCCCTTTCCTGTCCCTCTGCAAAGGTTATTCTCCATTTCTGGAATTAACTCCTTCCTCATCATCAATACTTAAAATCTTCATATAACCTCAAGGCACATTTTAAGCGCCACCTTCCACATAAAGCCTTTCTTGAGCTCAAGGTAAAAGAAACAAACAAAAATTGTACTTATTTTGCAAGTATTTTTATATATACTTGTGTACCTATGAATTGTTTGCTTCAGTAAAATGTGAGCTCCTTGAGGGCAGAGACAGTTTCATTGCTTTGTATTCCCAGAGCTTAAACCAGAGTCGGTGTCTGATAAACCCATGTTAATTGAGCAATTATATTCCCAGCAAAATACCTTGTATCCAGCAGGCACTTAAATGTATTTAATTGAATTAAAGGTGAAGATAACAAATTTAGCAATAATAACTTTGGGGACTCCACAGTGTAACAGAAAATAACACTGGACAGAGGGTTAGGACATTGGGTTTTAAATCCAGCTATAGGACTCACTGAACTTTAACTTTTCTGAACCTCAATTTCCTCATTGGGAAAATGAGGAGGATAGAGCAGATGACCCACTTATATAACTCTGAAGATATATAAATTATGGGATATAAGCAATCATTCGCCTTTGACCCCAATGCATTTAATGAACGGAGTAACTGGTACCTTGTGCTTATTTTTATAATGAACATGGATTCTCATGGTAGTATTGAGTTTCAGGGAAACTTATAGACTCTTGAGGCTCTGGATATGGTCAAAACTGTACATACAGAATAGAGATATATTGGTCAAATCCACTTAGTCTAGCTCCCAATTTTTGGTGACCCTGGAGGAAATGACCATTCTTAGGCACCTGGAAACTGTCGAGTGTCAGAGTTGTGAAAGCTGGTTCAGTTTTGAAAGAATTCAATCAGATCTTCTCTTTAGTGAAAGGGAGCTTTATTGATGCAAAAGCATACAGGCCTTAAACTTAGCAAGGAGCTAAACAAAGGAAATTATATAGGGAAAGGACGAGACTAATAGTTACATAAAGCTATACAGCCTATAGTATGGTGATTTAATTCTAGGGTTTCTAATGGGAATTGGAGAAGAGATTAGTACAAACAAGGTGAGGAAGGTGGTTTATTGCAAGATGAGGAAAAGTCGTCGTGACACAGGAAGGGGAATATGAATGACACAGGATGAGGAAGATGCATGACACAGGGTAGGGAACATAGGATAAGGGGTATTAAAGCAATTCTTTTGGTATAAGTTGCATGGTATTTCGAGATAAGGGGGAAAGGGCATTAAGGCACCCTCAAGTTTCAGGATGGGCTAAGAATAAGCCTCAAATAAGACATATAATTAGGCCCCTTTAGGGGTTTGAGGAAAAGCAACTCTTACTATTAACCCTTAGGGCACCTTTGTATCCACATCAGAAGCCACCATACTTGTTATCTCCATCTAGATTCAAAACCTCAGCAGAGTTCCGAGTTCCGAAAGCCCTGGGGCTTTCACAGAGTGAGATGATAGCACCTTTTAACCAGATTTACACCGTTTGGCTTACATTGAGGAAAACCTAAGTCTTGGATTAACAGATAACTAGCATCTATCTACTAGTATAACTACTATGGCATTGTGACAATGTTGTGCACTTAACAATCATGTGATTTTGTGTTTTATTATTTCATGGCTTTTTGCTTTGCTTTGTTTCACCATGATAGGCCATTTTAATGGTGTCACTTACAGAATGACCTTAACTTTCATAAAGTCATAGATTCCCAATGGAAGGCACCTTAGACATCATATAGTAGTCTAATTACCTCATTTTAACAATGAGGAAAAAGGCAGAGTAAGTTTTGACTTACCCAAGATTACACATATTACACAAATGGCTAACATTGGATATGTACCCAGGTCCTCTGACTCCAAACCCAAGAGTTTGCACTGAATCATGCTGTCTCTCTTGAATACTTGTCAAGTTGTGAGGTCTGTGTTGTGTCTTTTATTATAGCACAAAGAATAAGAAAATCAAAGAGACCCTCCCAGATTCAAATCTTAAATTGAACTATGTACAGACTCTGATGTTTCATCTCTTGAGCCTTCCCCAGTGAATTTCCTATCTTTATCAAGATTCCCTTTCCAGGAAAATAGACCCCCTTGATTTCTTCCTAAATTCCTTCCTTATGGTGAATAAACTATGAAAAGGGAACCAGCTTCAAACGTCCTCCAGTCCAACAACCTCATAAATGTATTGTTTACATATCAGAACATTCTGTATCATGATATAGAAGATTTTACTTTATTCCTGGTCCTGCTAACAACCCTAGCATGTCACAAAGATTGTAGACTTCAACAAGATTTACAAGGAGAAAATAATACTTTGGATAATAAGAGGAGAATTTCAGTTTGTTATTTTTTACAAGAACAAAAGAATTCGAAAAGTAAAGATTTCCCACAGAAATCTGAATCTGATTTAAAGCTGCTTTCAAAAGTTAGTATTGGATTGAGGTTTCCTGATAGCATTATCATTTTTTAAAGTTCTGGGTTTTTTTCCTATTCCACTCTCTGGATTATAAGTATGTCTGGCACTAATAGGACATGGCATCACTCTGAGGGCAGCCATAATAGTTTCCAGGACTGTAATTGTGCCCCTAACTGTGCCCAGAAGGAACCACAAAAACTGGCAGAAATCTATGGATATTGTGTATGTGTGTGTGTGCAATTGGTTTATTTGGGGGACACCAGGAGAGTTTTCATAACCTAATGCTTCCAAAAGCATTTAATTATCATGAAGAACATAATCCATGAAATACCCTGTCATTGACACCTTCATGGATACTTAACTGTTGAAACTATCAAGCAACCAATAGGAGCTTGGAAGCTGAATATACTACAAAAGACATTAGGGAACCCTAGTTAAGGGTAGGGAGAGGAAAGGAAAAAAAAAGACTCTGAAAGATCTAAGGACTTATTTCCAAGCAGTAAAGGTTAAACATTTCAAGGGAAAGCATTGCATGATGTTAAACACTAAAGAACTGTATGGTGAAGTTTATTTTAAAAACAAGTACTGTGAGACCAAAGGAAAGATAAAAAGAATAAGGCCACAGGAAGTGATATATACTAGCTGAGTGACTTCTCCTTAGACAACAGCTTTCTACAATTTCCCTAGCCCTTAAAAAATTATAGGCATCAATTAAGGCAGTAGTTGAACTCACTCATTTCACAAAACAAAGTGAAAACAAAAATGAAGGGAGATTATGTGACTTGCCTAGGGTAACACATGTAATAAGTATCAGAGACAGATTTTGATGATAACCACTCTGATTCTGGAGTATGTTGGTTCTACTGTAATATGTTGGTTCAAATGTACTAAGGCTATGATACCCAATGCGATTCTAATAGAAAAAATCAGATATTGCTGACAAGATTGAAATGGAACAAGGTTGGCAAAGATGAAAATATGATGGAAACAATCAAAGTTGGAAAAGTTGTGGGAAGACAAGCACAGTAACAAATGGGTAATAGATCATGAATTGGTCAAATAGTTGTAGAAAGCAGAGAAATGACTAAGAAACAGTGATTAAATTCTTTATAATCTTTGACTCAGTGATCTCACTACTGTGATTGTCTTCCCAAGGAGATAAAAACAGAAGTTCCAAATTGTTATCAGTACTTTTTTGTGATAGCAAAGACTTAGGGAAAAAATTAGATATCCATTATCAAAAAAATGATCAAATATATTGTGATACAATAGCATAATGGGATTTTATTTTTCAGTAAAAAGTATTAAATTTGAGGAATTCAAAAGATTTCTATGGACTGATGCAGAATGAAATTAATCAATCAATAGCCATATATTAAGTACTTTCTATGTCCAAGACACTGCTAAATAAACACTATGGATACAAAGAAAGAAAGTACAGTTACTGCCTAAAGAAACTTACATTCAAATGGCAGAGACAACATGTATATTTATAAATGTATATTCATGTATGTGTATTCAAGATACGTACATGTTGAATGGAAGGCAACATTAGAGAGGAAAGCTCCAGAGTCTGGGAAAACCAGAAAAACCCTTACATAAAAGTTGGCATTTGAGATCAAATCTTAAAGGAAGCCTTGGGGTTTAAGAGACAGAGATGAGGAAGAAAGCATTCCAGGAATAGTATAGAACATTCCAGTCAGTTTAAAGATCCAAAGATGGGAGATGGACTATCGTGTAAAGAATAGCAAATAAACTTAGTATGGTTATATTAGATTAAGAGTATATGAAGGGAAAAGTGGGAAAGGGTCAGGCTATTAATATTTAAGTGCCAGAGGATTTTGTATTTAATCCTAGAGGGAACATTGAAATTTATCCACTGGGGGGAAGGGTGGTGATGAGATATTGGTCTGGTGCTTTAGGAAAATCACTTTGGTGGATGGGTAGAGAATGGATTAGAGTGTGGATAGACTTGACTCAGAGAAAACAATTATTCAGGGTGTTACAATAGTCCAGGTGAGAAGTTATAATAGTCTGAAATGGGGCATGCCTATGCAAATAGATAGATGCAAATACACATATAAGAAATATCTTGGCTGATTATATGTGAGGGCTTAGAATGAGGAGGCAAAGTTGACACCATGGTTGGGAATCTGGGTAGTGAGTGAATGAGAGATGTCTTCAGCAGTAAAGAGAAGTTTTCTGGTGGAAAATAAAAATTAATCTTTTATATATGTTGAGTTTGAGATGCTTACAGTTTGAACATCCATTTCAAAGTGTCCAACAAAAGAAATAAAGAGAATCAAAGCATAATCCACAGAATGACCTACAACAATATAAGTGAAAAGATCACTAAAAAGAAAGCTACTGTATCTCACCACATAATTGTCACAGATTTTATGCCAAACTATTTGCAAAAATGTGGGTTGTAACCATTATGTAAAGTTTGTTTTTGTTTTTTTTTAATTCTTTCGGTGTTACTTAAAAATCATTTATTACTAAACTGTTTGGTGCAAGATTAGGATGCATAGAATACTTGTGAAAATATGTTAAAATTGGGAAAATGCAAATCTTATTGTATCATGTGACTTACTCATGCTAGCTTTGCATGCTCATGGGATCACCTCAGACCTCTGGCTCTTCACTGAGTTGAGAGACAGTCCCATCAGTACTGTAGCACTTTAAACAAATCATGCAAGTTGGCTCTCAGAAATATACAGAACTCAAGATTTGTGTCTCTCAATGCAGGAGAGATAAATGCATATCCATATGCCATTGGTGAATACATTGCGGCTTTGTTTAACTTCTAAGTGGCATGATAAGCAGAATTATACCAAACAATGATTATGTGATGAATGGTTATAACCCAATTTTTGGACTGAAAAAAAAAAAAACAGGGTGCAATGGTTATGTGGTTGTGATGAGCATGCAGTGAAATACAGCATTCTTAGAGTAATTAAAAAATAAATAAAGGTAAATGAGAGTATATAATCAAACATAACTTTCTCTTTCACAAAGGGCAAAACATTATCAGATATGTCCAACTTATTGTTTTTTTTTTGTTTTAATGTATTTTTGTTGTTATTACAAAGGAGGGTTTAATTTCAAACCATGGGACTGAAGGAAGTATATCCAGAAATGATTGCATTATAAAATCAAAAGGTATCAATAAAAATACCTTTGCAAAAGGACTAATGGTGGGAAATAGAGAAGAGGAATAAAATATTCCTCTTGGTTGAATGACCTCTAAAGAATACCTTTGACTATACACTAAATCTGATCATCTTAAAGGGAAAGGTATCAATGCAAATTTAAATTTGGAACAGACAGAAAAATTCAAGGTTATAGAGAACATAAAATCTGATGAAGGAACAAGGTGCATTACCAGCTCAATACCCAATATATCAAATGGTAACTGATCATATTTCCAAGTCTAACTACTCTCTTTTTGTTGTTGTTGTTGAGGCCTCTCTACTGGTTGAATAGGCAGAGTTAATTCGCATTTTCCTTTATATCAAAGAAGGATACCTTTAAAACTGCAACCATTAAGAAAATTCAACTGTCTATGATGAAGGGAAAAAGTCTATTTGTCATTTCCTTACATTAATCACCCAAATGATAGCTATGAGATAACTATGAGTCAAGTGTGCCCTGCTAGAAACCTAGGATTATGTTAGTAATTCCATTACATATCTTCATAGTCAATGGATCAGAACCTGGACTAACAAATTTACTCAGGGCTGAATATTTTTCTGGTTCAAAGTAAATCATATTCATTGAGGTCAAGATAACAAATAAGTGACATAAGTCCATTTATTCTCTAAAGGTTGCATTTGGGGTAAAAAGTGTTGGTCTTTCTTAAATCTGATACACAAACAAGATTTTCAGTTTTACTTTCTAGCCCCAAAGTTTGCAGTGAAGCTGGACAGCTGTTAAAATATTTGCCGATTTTCACTTAGGTCAATATTGGCCACCCATAACAGCCTTGGGAGAAATGCAGGCAGCATCACTGTTAGCATCAAGAAATTGCAAGTAAAAACAGGATGAAGTTGCATTTAAATATTTGTTGGGAAGTGTGTGAGGGAGAGGGAGGGTGGAGGTGGAGAAAAGTGAGGAAATTGAGTAGGAAAGCTTTTTTTCTCATTATATTCTGTCTCCTACCCCTCCCAACACACGCACACATTTCTTTCTCCTTACCCTTACATATAATAATTCCTTGGCCAATAAAGACATACTCATTCTTGAAATACTTTTCCCAGGCCTCAAAGAAATATTCTTCAATACTCTTCCAGAATGCTTAGTTCCCTATTTAGACCTATAATTTAGCCTCTACTGCCAGATGAAGTACATTCTAAAATATGTACAATTGAAAACTCTGAATAAGTTCTTAAAACACTTTAAAAGTTCATTATTCTACACTTCTCTCCCAGCTTACACTTAACCTATGTTAACCCCTTTCTCCTATAGGTGAGCTTCTCTTATAGTCTCCATTTTGTGAAGGGGCCCAGGCCAGCCTGCTTTAATTCTCCTCCTGAAGCTGTTCATTTCCTATATAGCTCAAATCTATCCCCCCTCACATGACCTTCAGTCCTAGCTAGCCATCCCACTTCTCGGCCCCCTCTTGTGTATTGGCTTTCTCCTATTAGAATGTGAGCTCCTTGTGGCAGCTAGGTGGAGCAGTGAATAGAGCACCAGCCCTGGAGTCAGAAAGACCTGAGTTCAAATTTGGCCTCAGACACATAACACTGACTAGCTGTGTGACCTTTAGCAAGTCACTTAAACTCAATTGTCTTGCTTTCCCCCCCCCCAAAAAAAAGGCAAAAAAAAAGTAGTGATCTCCTTGACAGCAAAGACTATCTTTTTTTTTTTTTCCAGAATGTATTTTTCCCCATGAATATTCAATGCCTGGCACATAGTGTGTGCTTATTAAAGCATTGATCCTTTGCTCTAATTGCAGTCATATCAACATTCTAAGTATGCTCTTGTTTGGGAACATAATTTTCTCTCCTCCATTTGTCTATTCTTTCTTTTCACTATAGAAATCTTGGAATATGACCTTTTAATAAAGCTGTTATCAGCCTCTTCAATGTGGTTATTTTGGAACTTTCCTGGGGGAGGGAAGAACACCTGGATCTGCCAAGATCCTGTTAAGTAGTTTTAATTCACATGCAATAATCATGTTTTTATTTTTTCTTAATAATGCACTCTTTAGTTGTATGTCACAACTTATTTTTGTACGCCATTTGCCACATGATATATTACATAATTCTCAAAAAAACATTAAAATAAAGGGGAAATGATTCATCTTTCAGGTTAGACTCTCATCCTTTAGAAACAGAACAAAATCTCCCTAGTGTAGAAGAGGAAAAGAAAAGAAAGAAGACATACAGAAGCTATCCAGTGATAAAGTAGAAGAACAAGGATATTGAGAGTGATAAATTGAATCACCATAGACATTGGAATTTACACTTGAGACAGGGCAAAGACCATACTTCTTATACACATGGAAAGATATGCCATCCCCCAATTCCACCACAACCCCCCTGAGATTCTAAATGTCCTTGCTCTCATTGTCTCAGTTCCTCTAAGCTCTTACTTACCTCCCCACAAATGGTCATAGTATCATCAACTTCAATATGGAAATGACTTTAGAGGCCAGTGAACCTAACCTTCTTCTTTTACATATGAGGAAGCTCAAACTGGGAGAGGAACTATTCCTTGACTCACTTTTTAAAGAGGCCTATTCACTAAATGGGTCTTAGGTCACTCTAAGTGAGTATGTGTAAAGGCCTTAGCCTAAAAGGGCCAGGGTCTCCCCCTGCATCCTGGGTTATCTCCAGTCATCCTGATGAATATCAGGCCACCAGACCCAGATGGCTCTGGAGGAGAAAATGAGATTGAAGACCTTGCACAACCCTCCCTCACTCAAATCAAAGTCAACTGCAAGTCACATCATCATTTCCCTGATGTCATGGTCCTCTTCCAAAACAAAGGACAAACACGTGAAGAAACTAAGATCTGAGGAAGTTAAATGATTAGCCTAATATCAAAGATAGTAAACTTCAGTGGACTCATCATGAAAAATGCTATCCACCTCAAAAGAGAACTGATAAACTTTGAGAGCAGATCAAAGTATAATTTCTTTTGATCCTTTATTTTTTTCCAAAGTGGTTAATACAGAAATGTTTTGCATGATCTCACATATATAATTGATATCATTTTGCTTCTTAGTGGGTGGGAAGGTTTGGGAGAGAGGGAGAAATTTGAACACAAAAATAAAAAAGAAAAGAATATTGAAATAATGATTTTTTTAAAGAAAGAGAGGGAGGGAGGGAGGAAAAATGTTGCTACTCTTGAAAAGCTTATACCCTATCAGATTTTTTTCAGCCACACTGGACAATTTGTACTACTTGTCATTCTATGATCATATTACACCTTTTTACCTCCATGTTTTTGTATAATACTCTTCCACTTGCCTAGAATTATCTACTTTTACCTTTTGAAATCTTTCCCTTTTCTCAAGATCAGGTTCTCAAGATCAGGTTCCCCTCCCAGATCAGGTTCTAGCTTCTTTGTGAATCCTTCTTGGTACAAATGTTTTTTTTTTTCTTTCAAATCTCAGTGTTTGGACATCCTCTTGGCAAATTTCATATTACAAGATGTAGTATGTTGTTGTTATTCATTTGTTTCAATTATGTCCGATTCTTCATGACACATTTGGAATTTTCTTGGCAAAGATACTGGAGTGGTTTACCTTTTCCTTCTCCAGCTCATTTCATAGATCAGGAAATGAGTTAAACAGTGTTAAATGACTTGCCCAGTACCACATAGCTAGTAAGTGTCTGAGGTCAGATTTGAACTCAGTACAACTGATCCTCCCAACTCCAGACCTGGCACTCTATCCACTGTGCCATCTAGCTGCTTAAAATGTAGTATTGCTATTTACATATTTGTTGTAAACTCCTTGAGATTCGAGGTTATGTCTTGATCTATCTTTATCTTCAGCAACTTGCATTGTGGATTTCATAATACAACATGTATACCCTTTTCTTTTTCAATTTAATTGAGTGATGAATAACTGTAAATTGTTTAGAAAACAGTCTAGAGTAGAAGAAATTGACACAGACAGATAAAAATGTACTAGTTGGTAAATACAGGTGGCATCAGAAGCAGTTTTCCTTTTGCTATTTCTTGGGAAGAGATCACCTGTCTTTAGTCCTGGTTTTGCAACCCGTTCAGTATTGGTGAATGAAAGTTGTCAGGTATGTAGTGGCAACTTGGAGGAGACTCAGATCCACAGCTACCAGTTACTTCTGGTTACAGCAGAAGCTGAGAACTGGGGAAATATATCATTACTTCTTTTTATTACCAATATCATTCTTCTGAAAGAGAGCTACCCAGGGTTGGGTATTCAACCTGTATTCAACACATGAAGTTGTAGGCATGAGATAAATGGGTAAATCTCAACTAGATTAAATCTAACAACTTTGAGTATATTATGAAATCGTGTCCAACATTCTCTTCTTGTGTGTTTTATGTTTTTGTTATAAGTAATCGATGTTTTCATGATCATTATCATTATCATTATCATTATCATTCATGATCATGATCATTAATGTGCATTAATGTCAAAGACCAAAGGAACTTTTTGCCCAATTCAGAGTTCCTGCTTGTGATCAGTAAGCACTGTTGACCCTCGGCAGTTTGTAAGTATCATAGACAACACTGAGCTTTGGGTGTAATGGAATCCAAGAATTGCAATGTAAAACCCAGTTTCCTTTATTTCAAATGAAATGAGGCACATTGGAAGTTGGAAACCTGAACGACAGCTTTGCTGAGTGAGTGTTACAATATATATTACCGCTGAGCCTTCATTAAAAACCCACAGTGTGATAATACAAAAACAAATTCTACCATGCATAAGTGTTGTCATTCCTTTCAGTCTCTGAATGCCATTTTCCCTGTGAACTAATGCATTTGCTCTAGATGGATCTGGTGGGTTGTTCTAGCCTTAGATGGAGGCTATTTCAGACAATGAAAAAGATATGAATACTGGAGATCACTAAGTGCAAGGGAGGTATTCTCAGTGTCATTCAGGCATGGCAAACTATTCGCCATTTACCCTTTTATCTCATGCCTAAAACTACAAAAAAAGTTCAACTAACATTTCAAAAGATTTAACATATAGATTCCAAATTCAGAGCACTTTCCACTGTAAAATATTGACACTTTGGGGAGATCAGGCACTAGACCTAAGATTTCATTGGTATGGGGAGCCTCCCAGATATTTAGGAAGCTAGGTGATAGTGCATAGAATACTACGTCTAAAGTCATGACCTGAGTTCAAATTTGACTGAAGACACTTACTAGCTGTGTTTGGTTGGGCAAGTTAATCCACTTGTTTGCTTCAGTTTTCTCAACTGTAAAATTGTTAAAAAATAATAGCATCTTTTTTTTTGGGTGTGGGGTGTGGGGTTTGGTGTTGGGTGTGGTGGTTTTTGTGGTGGGGTGGGGGTTGTTTTTGTTGGGGTTTGGGTGGTTTTTTGGGGGTGTGTTATGTATACAAAGCCAAAAACAACACGTAACTCCTGGTGGGAAACCAAACAGAACAAGAGTTATCTGGGGGAAAGTTACTTGGGCCCATGGAAATAGTGGAATGGTTCGAGCCAAGTTCAGAAGCTGCTAAGGCCATTGGACACAGGATCGAGTGATGCTCTATCCCTCAAGGATCTAGAATATGAAAACTGATTAAATAAAAGTACACATTTTTTGCAAATGTATATTTTGTTTTGAATGCCTTTTTCCTATTCAAGATCTGTTTATTTGGTGGTTTTTTAAAATAAATATTTACTGGTCAAAAAAAAACAAAAAAAAAAAAAATAATAGCATCTATCTCCCAGGGTTGTGTAATGGAAATGCAGATTTAAAGATCTTCTCTGCCCCTAGGTTAAGTGCACCTGGAGCCTGTGGTGAGAGGTTTGTTTTTCAGGAAAGCCCACACCTTGATACTTTGTGATTAGGCAGTGGGTAAAGAAGGTTGTTACAATACCTGAGCCAGGAGAAGGTTATATAAACCCTGATGGGAGGCTTTGTTTTGGGGCTCACTTTGAGAAGTGTTGTGTGATTTGACCAGATGAGACTCTGGGCAGCTGTTGAGAGCCCCCCAGCTTTGAAAACCCAGATGTTGATGCTTCCCTTTCTGGTAACTGAGATTTGGTATTGATAATGGTTGGACTGTTTGGAAGCCTGTCTGCTTGATCTGTTTGTTTCTCTGTTTTGAAACCTCTGTCTATATACTCTGAATTTCGGGGTGCTGACCTTTTTCCCCTGAACTAGATAATATATGTTTGATTGATTAAAGTAAGCTTGTTAACCCATTTTGAGTTGCTTTCCTTTAGAAAAGCAAATCTAAGAACCTGTGTTGGCAGCCACCCTGGGGATGTGGGGTGCTTGCTGCTACAGGTTGCTATAAGAATCAAATGATATAATATTTCAAAGCATTTAGCACAATGCTTGGCATGTAGTAGGTTAAATAAAATTGCTAACTAGCTGTTGTTTAAAAAGTTTCCTTAGAGCACTGAGACATTAACTGACTTGCCCAAATTCATACACCCAATACATGTCAGATGCTTGACTTGAACCCAGACCTTCCTGGGTCTAAAGCCAATTTTCTATATTATTTCATGCTTACTCTGATGCCTTTCTTAGTAGACTCTCTGTCTATCTGTCTGCCTGCGTCTGTGCCTGTGTCATAGCTTTCAGGTAGTCCAATAATTTTAAAATTATCTCTCCTGGATCTATTTTTCAGGTCAGTGGTGTTTCCAATGAAATATTTCACATTGCCTTCCATGTTTTCATTTGTTTGGATCTGTTTAACAGCATCTTGATTTCTCATAAAGTCGCTAACTTCCATTTTCTCCAATCTAATTCTGAAGGAATGATTCTCCTTAGTGAGCTTTTGAGATTCTTTTTCCATCTGGCAAATTTTTAAGGCATTAAATCTTTTAAGGCATTTTAAGGCAAAAATCTTTTAAAGCATTCTTCTCCTCATTGCTTTTTTGAGCCTCTTTCACCATTTGAGTTAGTCTATTTTTTAAGGTGTTATTTTCCTCAGTCAGGCTGTTGACTCTCATTTCATCATTTTCTTGCATTGTTCTCATTTCTCTTCCCAATTTTTCCTCCACTTCTCTTATCTGCTTCTTAAGGTCCTCTATGGCCTGTAACCAGCTCATATTTTCCTTTGAAGCTTTTGGTGCAGTAGTTCTGACTTCACTGTCTTCCTCCTCTTCCATGCTTTGATCCTTTTTGTCCCCAAAATAGGAGTGTAAGATTGGGTTACTCTGTTTATTTTGCTTCCTTTGCCTAGGCATGTTGCCACTCAATTACTTGACCCCTGGGTTTTTTTGCCTCAGTAGTACTCTGCCACCAGAGAGCCCAAATGCTGGGGTTTTCTCAGGTCCTGGATGTATTAGTTGGGTGCCCTCTCCAAAGCCTCCACACACTCTGGCAAGCTGATCTCACACCCCAGGACCTCTACCCCAAACCACAATATAGATCTAAGCAGGTTAAAGCAAGAGTGATTACCCCTCAGACTGGTAGCCTGGTCCCCCTACAATCTGCAGGCCAGGAGCTGAAGCTGCCACATGACAGCAGCTGCATCGGGCCTAAGCATCTTCTTACCCCAGTGGCAAAAGCTAAGGCACTCCCAACTACCAGATCCCAAAGTCCCCACTGCACTGACCTCTCACTTTGTCCTTAGCATCTATGTGTTGATAATTCTGGAAACCACCATATTTGCTGGTGATCTGAAGTCCCTCCAGCCAGTGGTTCGTCAGGCATACCCTGGAGCTAAAACCTCTGGCTCACATGGGCAAGGGGTTGGTTCCCAGAGCACAGCGCTAGCCCCTCTCTGCTGGGCTGTCCTCAGCGGGAGGTTAGCTTCTCTGTGTCATTTTGTGGGTTCTGTAGCTCCAAATTTTGTTCAGAGTCCCCTTTTACATGAATGGGGGAGATGAGAGCCAGAGCTGGGCAGAAGTCCTGTTTCTACTCCACATCTTGACTCCTACCTTCCCCCTTTGCACTGCTATATCTTAAACATAAAACAATGATAAAGTAAAAAGAAAAATAATCATAACACCATTTACTCAATATAGTGTAAATGTTATAATAATAAAACCACAGTCTACCCACAAACTTAGCTCACACTCTCCTACCAAAGCATATAGTATTCATGGAGAAGAGTGGATAGACTTTAATAGAAACCTGGCAAAGAGACAAAAATAGAAAAAACCCTGGTACTTGGGAAAATTCACAGGCCTTAAATTCCTTGGTTCCTCCAGAAAATTTTATACCACAGGAGGCCACTTTCCCACAAGATACTCTCCTGTTTCTTTTTTTTCCCTCCTTATAACCAAATCCATAATTTTTCTGCTCTCACAATGACAAAATAACAGCAAGCTCTTTTGATACTTTATCATCTTTTACAGGGCACTGAGAAAGTGTCAAGCTATTGTTATTAGCAAGAAGTTTTCTTAAGCTAAAGAACTGCAAAACTCCTTTGCCTCTCGCTATGGGCAAAGCTGACAAGCCCCACCAGATCATGGACCAATCAGTTTCTGCTTTATCTAGTTTTCTCTCTCCCTCCTATCCCAAGAAGCAGAGCTTGAAAAAAATTTCTCAGGTTGACTATTAGAGTAGTGTACTATCCCAGACATTTCCTCATTCAATTTGATTCTTCCTTATCCAATCAACATTGAAACCTGAGATTCCCAGTTACTATTCTATGCTTTTATTTAACCAATCAACAAAGTAATGCCTCAATTCCAATCAAGAGATTTCAGGCACAGCAGTTGAAGCCTTCTTGTCAGCTGACTTTCCTTATGACTTCTTAATTATTTATCTCTTTTACAGCTGTTTATATCCACTATTTCAAATGTGTCACCTGTTGTTCAGTGACTTTCCTTTCCCTCAAGGAAAAAACAGTAAATTTACCTTTCTTTCAGGTTTGAAGTGAACAGTTCTCATTGAAGCTTCCCATTATCTCCAGACAAGCATTTGGCTCATCACTTCCAAACTCTAAGGATAGCCATATGCAAATGAGATAAGGAACCAGTGAAATTATAAGAGATCAAGAAATAATTAAACAAAATATGATTGATGAGAAAATAGAAGAGAAAATGAAACATAAGAAAAACAACAGATTAGGAGAATAGATCAAGAAGAGAAAATATAAAAGTAATCAGACTGAAAGTTATAATAAAAAAAAAGAATCTTGATACAATAATACAAGAAATAATTAAAGAAAATTGTCCTGAAGCATTAGAACAAGGTGGGGGGGGGGGAGTAGAAATAGAAAAAATTTCATTGATGAGCACTTAAAAGAGATCCTATGAGGAAACTCATAAGAATATCATAGTCAAATTCCAAAACCTCCAGCTCAAGGACAAAATATTAAAAGCACCATGATTAAAAAAATTTAAAATGATGGTGCCACAATTAGAATTACACAAGACCTAGCAATGGAGACATTAAAGGACCACAGGTCTTGGAACACAGCATATCAAAGAGCAAAAGAACTTGGGCTCCACCCAAAAATATCATACCCTGCAAACTTTTATATTATCCTGAATGAAAAAAAAAAAGCAGACATTTTATAAACTCTCAGACTTTCAAGAAATTGTCACAAAAAAACAAAATCCTGAACATAATAGAAGATTTGACCTATAAGAACCAAGAGAAATATAAGGCACATACCAAAGATTGATTATAAGGGATTAATAAGGACAAACTATTTACTTTTTAAATATATAAGATGAAAAATGTATGACTAAGATTTTTTAATTAATTTATTAGTTTAGTTTCCGTTAACAAGATTCAATTCCATAGTTCCTTGATTTTCAAATTTCCTTTACTTCCCTCCCCCCTCCCCTCACAAAAGCATATAGTACAGTATAGGGTCTGCAAATGCATTCATATTAGACATTATTCCAATTACAAAGGCGTATTGTACTAGGTGGGATGAAAGATGGTAAAGAAGAAATAAAACCAAATCACCTACACAGCAAAACTAAGTATAATCCTTCAGGGGGAAAATGAATATTCAATGAAATGGAGAGCTTTCAAGCATTCTTGATGAAAAGACAAAGCTGGATAGAAAATTTGACTTTCAAATACAAGAATCAAGAGAAGTATGAAAAAGTAAACAGGAAAGAGAAGTCATAAGGGACTTATTAAAGTTGAACTGTTTGCATTCCTACATGGAAAGATGATATTTGTAACTCATGAGACCTTTCTCAGTATTAGTATAGTTGGAGAAGATAGATAGATAGATAGATAGATAGATAGATAGATAGATAGATAAATAGATAGATACATAGATACATAGATACATAGATAGATACATAGGTACATAGATGGCATAGGGTGAGTTGAATATGAAGGGATGATACCTAAAAAATAAAATTAAGGGATGAGAGAGGAATATATTAGGAGAAGGAGAAAGGGAGAGATAGAATGGGGTAAAATATCACATAAAAGATTTTATAAAAAAGCTTTTACAGTGGAAGAGAAGAAGGGGGAGGGGAGAGGGAATGAGTGAATCTTACTCTCATCAGATTTTACTTAAAGATGGAATAACATAAACACTCAACTGGGTATCTTACCCTTCAGGAAAGTAGGGAGGAAGGGGATGGGGGGGATGGTGATAGAAGAAAGAGCAGATTGGAGGAGAGGGTAATCAGAATCAAATGCATTTGAAAAGGGGTGAGGTCAAAGAAGAAAACAGGCTAAATGGGGGCAAGATATGATGGAGGACGTGTAGTTAGTCTTTCACAACATAACTAGTTTAGAAGTGTTTTTGCATCACTATACATATATAACCTATATTGAATTGCTTGCCTTCTCCATGAAGGTGGGTGAGAAGGGAAGAAGGGAGAGATTTTGGAACTCAGAGTTTTAAAAACAAATGTTAAAAATTGTTTTTACATGTAACTAGTAAATATGATATACAGGCAATGGGGTGTAGAAATCTATCTTGCCCTACATAAAGTTAGGGGGAAGGGAATAAGCAAGGGGGAAGTGGGAATAAAAGGAAAGACAGACTGGGGAATGGGTAATCATAATGCATGCCATATCAGGGTGGGGTGGAGGAGAAACATGGGGAGAAAATTTCAAACTCAAAATCTTGTGGAAATGAATGTTGAAAACTAAAAATTAATTAATTCCTTAATAACAAAACAAAACAAAAAGGGGAAAATACTTTTAAGTCACATTATATATTTTCCCTATATCTATATTTTATTTATCAATATTACCTATATCTAATCTATATCTATCTTTCATATTTTAAAATTTTAATAAGGGAACATATATGAGAAATAGAAGTAGAAACAGATAGCAAATGCTCCAAAATGTTGTAAAGGACTTACACTATATATCAGAGAGGCACAAGTTGATCTCTGAGATATCTTTCAACTGTGAGATCCTGCTGTTCTTCAGTGCTAGGATGAGGTCAAAGATAATTTGTGTGGAATGTAAAAAAGCAAATGAGAGTCTAATAGTCAAAATTTTCCTGATGGAAAAGACTAAAATGACTTTATAAATTCCTTCTGAGCTTTTGCAATAAGTAATCTTTTGACCTCAAGATATCTCATTTGGAATGGTCCAGGGGTGGGGAACCTGCAGCCTTGAGGCCCTGTGTGGTCCTCCAGGTCCTGAAACTGAATACAAACAAAATAAACTTAATAAAAGGATTTTTTCTGTGAAGTTTGGATTCAAAGCACCACATGTGGCCTTGAGGCAGCAGGTTCCCCACTCCAGGCTAGTGAGGTTCAACTAATACTATGTTATTGAAACAAATTACCAAAATAACATTTTTTGCTGACTACCAAAGTTCAAACCTAGTTAAATGGAATGCCCAGGCACTTAATTTGGCTGGACTTCTATGCATTATTTCATGGGTTTCTTACCAAAGGTGGTCTCCCCTGTGATGAAGGAGATCCAACACAGTTGAAGTGGGATGGCCTAAGGATAGTGAGATCTCTTAGATAATGCTGTTTGAGAATGATATCAGCTTGGTTGCATCAAGCTCAGACAATGGAAAAGACATATGAAATATCTGGAACCACTTGAAAGATTTCAACTTGACAACAAGAAACTTTCTCACAAGGAAAAAAAAAGCAACTGAAGAAAGTCTCAAGCTCAGATGTAGAGCTTGTCCTTCTATGTATCTATTTGGGATAGATAGTAGAAATTATGAATAAGTAAAGACCTCAGTTAAAGTAAGAAAAGTAGATTGGATTGCCTCAGAAAATAGCAAAATTCATTTAATGACCATTTGGAGGGGTGGTAAAGACTCATGTGCTAATATCAATATTCTATGAATATTAAAGTAGACCCATGATGGACAGAGACAAGTTTTTGGAGAAAAGCCAGGAAGTTGCCTGAGGTCTCCCGTTTCCCTCAGAAACAACATTAAATAAAGATTAAATGAATTCTGGAGCAACAGAACCCATAAAGACATAATGGAACAATTTTCCAGTTTAAGATGACATAGAATGAATTCGGGGAAGTTTTGTCTCATTTGAGTAAACAGGGAACATAGCCCAGTGCAGACAGTGTCTGGACAAGGCAGTGGGAGGCTCTTAGCCACAGAACAGATCAGCAACTTAGGCCCCTTGATCCTGGCTTAACATGTCAGCTGTGAAATTTCTGGCCTCAGCACAGAATGCAAATTGCAAGCCCTTGTACCCTAACACAACAAATGCAACTAGGCCAGACCATACTCAGCCCAGTGAGCAAGCCACAAGCACCTGAGGGCCCAGCATGGAAATCTACTGACCAGGTGTAGTGCCAATGCAATATTTACAACACTCACAATCACAATAGAGACCATGACTATAATTATCACATGATGTTCAATCACAAAACATGCCAGACCCTCCAGATGAAGGATAAAGCTGAAGGATTTATTTAGACACCAGAAAACCAAATCCCCAAACCAGTAAGCTGAAGTACCAAAGATATTTAGAAGCCATAATAATGCTGAGAGCCACAGTATACTTTAGTCTTCCCACAAACCAATACAAGATCAATATTTACTCAAGAAATTTCCATTTCTTTGCCTTAGCTCTTCTGTCTCCAACTGTCTCCACCTTTCATACTTACTTTCTACCAGCTTCTCTGTGGGCTCTGCTTCTCCTCAACAAACTCTTCCCACCACAGGCTCCATATGACTACATTCAGCCTATCAGAGGGCAGATTTTATCTTCACAGCAGGAGAGGTCTTCAAACACACCCCTAGGGCTATTAAGGGGCAGAGATCTTCAAATTCTCATTCCCATTACACCAGGTCCCTGATGCCCAGAGTATAAAGTTTGAGATAGTGCCCCAGGAGCAGAGTTCAACTTTAAAAATAACAAAATAGGTGGAAAAATTGAGTAAGAAACAAAAAAGATCTCTGAACATAGAAAGCTACTATTGCAACAGGGAATATCAAAACACAGACTCGCAAGAGGGCAATGATGTCAAAGCTAATAACTCTATGAGACAATGAGAATTAGTCAAACAAAATCAAAAGAATGAAAAAAGAAATAAATGTACAATACTTCATTGGAAAAAAAAGTTATCTAGAAAATAGATCCAGGAAAGATAAATTGAGAATTATTGGACTACCTGAAGGTCATTAGCAAAAAGCCTGGAAAACATCTTTCAGGAAATTATCAAGGAAACATGTCCTAGTATCCTTGAACTACAGGATAAAATAATCACTGAAAAAATCCACCAATCACCTCTTAAAAGAGATCCCAAACTGAAAACTTCCAATTCCAGAATTATTAGATTAAGGAGAAAATACTTCAGGTAGTCAGAAAGAAACAATTCAAGAAGCCACAATCAGGATCACACAGGATTTAAGACCTGCTACGTTAAATTATTGCAGAGCTTGGAATATGAAATTTCAGAAGGCAAAGGGGCTTGGGTTACAACCAAGAATCAACTAGCAAAATTGAACATAATCTTTCAGGGAAAATTTCAGGAAAAAGATGGACATTCAATGAAATAGGGGATAATCAAATTTTCCTAATGAAAAGAACAGAGTTGAACAGAAAATTCAATCTTCAAATAAAAAAATCCAGAGAAGCATAAAAAGGAACACAGGAAAGAACAAAAAAAAATACTATCTTATAAGATTTAAACTGCTTTCCCTTCATGGGACGATGATATTTGTAACTCTTGAGAACCCTTTCTCTATTAAGGCAGTTAGGAGTATACAGAGACAGGGGGTATGGGTATATGTTGACATTGATGTGACAATATTAAAAAAATAAGGAGCAGTGGAGCCAAGATGGTGGAGGAGAAGTACAAACTTGGCATGAGTTCCTGCTCCAATCACTTCCAATACATGTAAAAAAAATTACTCTAAACAAACTTAGAGCTACAGAACCCACAGAGACAAAGAGAAAAAAGAAGCTCCTGCTGAAAGAAGCCAGGCAGGCCAACAGGAAGGCTCCATCACACCAGACTGGGAGCTGAGCACAGCCCGATGTGAGCCACATGGTTCCTGGCCCCAGGGCGGCCCCAACCAGTGGTGGGCCCAGAGCAGACTTCAGGAAAGAGAAGCACCAGCAGCTGTGGCATTTTTTTCACAATTAACAACCCATAAATGCCAAAAAGAAAATAAAAGGTCAGTGTGGAACTTTGTGGGAACAGGGGAACCAAAAGGACAGTCTGGCCCCTGCCCCTTGGGCAAGAAGCAGTAGAAGTATGGTGGCTGTGCAGCCACAATTTCCTGGATGTCTTAGGAACTCCTGGCTTACAGATTGCAGGGGAACCAAGCAACCATTCAGAAGGTAATTGTTCTTGCTTTATTCTGCTTGGATCTGGAATGCAGTCTTGGGTGGTGGTCCTGGGGTGTGTGACCAGTGAATCAGAGCTTGTGGGGTCTGTAGAGAGGGCACCTAATTAATAACTCCAACAGCTGTGAAACCCCCAGAAATTTGGGGCAAAGCTCTCTCCATTCTGGAAACAGAGTTGTCCTGTGGCAAAGAGCTCAAAAGTCAAGTAATTGGCTGCCAATATGAGCAAGCCCAGGAAACGTAATCAAACCATAGATTCCTTTTTGGGGGACCAAAAGGATCAAGGCATGGAGCAGGAGGAAGACAGTGAAGTCAGTACTCCTGCATCAAAAGCCCCCAAGAAAAAATATGAACTAGTTACAGGCCATGGAGGAACTCAAGAAGGATTTTGAAAATCAAATAAAAGAAATATAAGAAAAATAGATAAGCGAAATGAGAATAATGCAAGAAAATCATGAAAAGCAAGTCAACAGCCTGCTAAAGGAGACCTCCCAAAGATACTGAAGAAAATAATGCCTTAAAAATCAGACTAATTCAAATGACAAAAAAGGCTCAAAAAGCCAGTGAGAAGAATGCCTTAAAAAGCCAAATTCCCAGATGCAAAAGGAATTTCAAAAACTAACTGAAGAGAATAATTCCTTCAAAATTAGATTGGAGCATTTGGAACACCTAAAGAAAAATTTCCAGGGCAAGATGGATTTTTTTTGGAGGGGAGAAGGCAAGGCATTTGGGGTTAAGTGACTTGCCCAAGGTCATACAGTGTGTCAAGTGTCTGAATCTGGATTTGAAGTCAGGTCCTCCTGACTCCAGGGTCAGTGCTCTATTCACTGTGCCACCTATCTGCCCCTTAGGGCAAGATGGATTTAAAAGTGAATTCTACCAAATATTTAAAGGACAAATTCCAATACTATATAAACTATTTGAAAAAATAGGTAAAGAAGCAGTCCTGTCAAATTCTTTTTATGACACAGATATGATGTTAATACAGTAAATCAGAAAGAGTCAAAACAGAGAAAGAAAATTATAAACCAACTTTCCTAATTTAATATTGATGCAAAAATTTCAATAAAATATTAGCAAAGAGATTATAGCAATTCATCACTAGGACAGTACACTATGCCCAGGTGGAATTTATACCAGGAATGCAGAAATGGTTCAGTATTAGGAAAATTATCAGCATAATGGACCATATCAATAAAAAAACCCAGCAGAAATCATGTAATTATCTCAATAGATGCAGAAAAAGCTTTTGACAAAATACAGCACTCATTCCTATTATAAACACTAGAGATCATAGGAATAAATGGAGTTTTCCTTATATGATAAGTACTATCTATCTAAAAGCAATGGTAAACATTATATGCAAAAGAGATAAACTAGAAGTTTTCCTAGTAAGGTCAGGGGTGAAACAAAGATGTCCGTTATCACAACTGTTACTCAATATTGTCTTTGAAATGTTAGCCTTAGCAATAAGAGAAGAAAAAAAAATTGACAGAATTAGAATTGGCAATAAGGAAACAAAAGTATCACTCATTACAGATGTGAGGATGGTATACTTAGAGAATAGTAGAAAATCTAAACAATTAAACTACTTTAAACAATCAAAAACCTAAGTAAAGTTTTAGGATATAAGATAAACCCACACAAATCATCTGCATTTCTATGTAATACCAACAAACCCTAGCAGCAAGAGATAGAAATATTCCATTTAAAATAACTGTAGACAATATAAAATATTTACAAATCCTGTCAAAACAAACCTAGAATCAATATGAACACAATTACAAAATATTTTTCATGCAAATAAAGTCACTTCTAAACAATTGGAAAAATATCAATTGCTCATGGGTAGGCTGAGCTAATATAATAAAAATGCCACTTCTACCTGAATTAATTTACTGAATTATTGCCATGACAATCAAACTACTAAAATTATTTTTATAGAGTTAAAAAAAATAATAACAAAATTTATCTAGAAGAACAAAAGGTCCAAAATATCAAGGGAACTGCTGAAAAAAATGCAAAAGAAGGTAACCTAGCTGTATCAGATCTAAAATTATAAAGGGCGTCCCTAAAGTCTGGACACATGGGAAATCGCATTAACTATGCATATTTTCAAGAAATGAAATAAATGTAATTTTCAAAAACATTTTATTTTATTAGCATGAATTTTATCCATGACAATTTCATATGGAATAAAAGCTTTTATTATCTATTAGGGACTATTATCCATATTAATGTGATTAATTTAATATAATTAATTAATGAGATTTCCCATGTGTCTCCTATGTCTTCCTATGACATTTATGCTAATTAAACTATTTGATACTGGATAAGAAACATAGTGGTGGAACAATGGAAGAGTTTAGGCACACCAGACACAGAAGTCAATGACATCTACTGTTTGATAAACCCAAAGACTCCAGCTTCTAGGATTAGAACTGACTATCAGGGGGCGGCTAGGTGGCGCAGTGAGTAGAGCATCGGCCCTGGAGTCAGAAGGACCTGAGTTCAGATCCGGCCTCAGACACTTAACGCACACACAAACCAAAACCTAGCCATGTGACCTTGGGCAAGTTACTTAACCCCAATTGCCCTCCAAAAAAGCCAAAAAAAAAAAAAGAACTGACTATCAGACAAAAACTGTCGGGAAAACTGGAAACTAGTAGGGCAGAAATTAGACATAGACCAACACTTCACAAACTATACCAAGATAATATCAAAATGGGTACAAGATTTAGACATAGGGGGTAACACTATAAGCAAATTAGAAGAGCAAGGAATACACTGCTTGTTAGAGCTATCACAGGGAGAGAATTTATGACCAAACAATACAGAACATTATGAAATGCAAAATGGATCATTTTGATTACATTAAATTAAAAGGATTTTGTGCAAACAAAACCAATGCAACCAAGATTAGAAGGAAAGCAGAAAGCTGGGAAACAATTTTTACAACCAGCATTTCTGATAAAGGCCTCATTTTTAAAAATATATGTGCAGATAGATAGATAGATAGATAGATAGATAGATAGATAGATAGAACTGAGTCAAATTTATAAGAATACAAGTCATTCCCCAATTGATAAATGGTCAAAGAATATGAACAGGCAGTTTTCAGAGGAATAAATTAAAGCTATCTTTAATCATATAAAAATGCTCTAAATCACTATTGAATAGAGAAATGTAAATTAAAACAACTCTGAGGTGCCACCTTATACCTATCAGATTCGCTAATATGACAGAAAAGGAAAATATACGTGTTGGAAAAATGGGAAAATTGGAACACTAATGCATTGTTAGTGGAGTTGTGAACTGATCCAACCATTCTGGAGAGTAATTTGGAACTATGCCCAAAGGGCAACCACACTGTGCATACCCTTTGATCCAGCAGTATCACTATTAGATCTCTATCCCAAAGAGATCATTAAAAAATAAAATTACCTACATATATAAAAATATTTATAGCAGCTCTTTTTATGGTGGCCAAGAATTGGAAACTGAGGGGATACCCATTAATTGGGGAATAACTGAACAAGTTGTATATGAAAGCAATGTGCCATAAGAAATGACAACCAGGTAGATTTCAGAAAAACCTGAAAGACTTACATGAACTAATGCTTAGTTAAGTAAGCAGAACCAGAACATTGTGCACAATAAGAGCAACATTGTGTAATGATTAACTATGCTAGATTTAGCTCTTCTCAGAAATACAATGATTCAAGATAATTCTAAAAGATTTTTGAAAGAAAATGCTAAGTATATGTATATGCAGAGAAAGAACTATGGAGCATGAATGTAGACTAAAGCATTCTATTTTCTTTTTTTTCTTTCCCTTTTCTTCTTATGCTTCTTTTACAACGTGACTAATGTGGAAATATATTTAACATGATTGTACATATATAAATCAGATTGTTTGCTGCCTTGGGGAGAGCAGAGGAGAGAAAGGGAGAGAGAAAAAATTCGAACTCAAAATTTCACAAAAAAATAAATGTTGAAAACTCTCTTTACATGTAATTGGAAAAATAGAATATCCTTAATTGGGTGGGGAGGGGAATAGAGCTATGAAATCTAGAACATAACCCTCAAGCAACTGAAAATGAGCATCACACAGAGGGCATGAAGAGGTGGATACGAATAGGTGGGTATGAATAGGCTTCAACACAGCAAATAAGGAATTTCAAATCTGAAAAGTAAAGGATGTCATCAGGGAAATGTTGAATAAGAGATAAGATGGGCTGGTTACAAAGTAAGGAAGATAGATAACAGATAATTGGTTCATCATGTCATCATATTGTCAGAAGAAAGTGAGGAAGACCATTAACATGTAGTATAGTCATATGGATCCTCTGTGACAAAATTCTGGGAATATAATGGACATGATTGACCCAGGATGGGTCAGCATGGATGGGTTGTGATCTCCATCATTGGAGGGAACATTAAAATTGATGACAGTATATCTCATTTGAGTATTTGATTATCTTTGTCTCGTTGCTTTTGATTATATCTTGGGTACACAACTGAGACCATTTGTGGCCACTGTAAGAGTGCAGTAATAATTGAACAGAAATTTATGCCCCACTATGCTAATCTGTTACCATTACTGTCTTTGGGTCAATGAGTTTCATTCATTATGGCTCTACTCAACTTCTTGTCCTAACTGCTGCTGTATGAAAAATTTCAGAAGGGGAAAGAAAATAAAATTCTCCTCCAGATGTCACTTCCATCCACAACTGTACCTTCTGTTTTAAGGATTAAATGAGAATACATATAAAGTGCACTGCAAACTTGTGAAAATTATCGATATTATTTTTGGAAAAATTAGGGATAAGAACTTAACACATGGTAGGTCTACTTACACTGATGTCAGATGAAATTAAAAATTAATTACATTTTAAAAATTATTTTCATATTTCTATATTCATCACTTCACCTTAAAATGTTTAAAATCAAATAGAAAGGCTTGTAAATATATATATATATATATATATATATATACATATATATGTATATATATATATAAGCAAAGAGCTTGAAATTATTGTAAATAAAATGCTCAATATAATATGCAAAAATTCTTCTCTATTCATCAAAAAATCAAAAAGATATTTGTTTCAGCTCCCTTTTAGCTTCATCACCTTACCTTTAAAATAATAAAAAAAAAAAAACAATGGGAAGAGAAAGAATTATTTGAGATACCTGGCATGGCCATGTCAGGAATAATGGGGTAGCACAACAATTAACTACATTTCATTTAAAAGAGATTCATCCTGTGCTCTCAAGAACTGGATCTGTAAGATCCTTTCCAATGTTAACATTCTTGCAATTCTATGAACTGATCATTTCAGTCAGTCCAAGTATACAAGCTGTAGAATTGGAACTGAAAGGAAAGGATGGGACGAGAAAGGAGAGATGAAGGAAGGGAGCAGGAAGAGGAAGGGAAAGAAAGTAGAGTAGCGGGTTTCACTGCATAATCATCACAGATTTTATAACAAATTTTTTTTTTGCAAAAAAGTGAGGTGCCACCATTATATGAAGCTTTTAAAATTATGCCAGTATTACTTAAAATTATTTATTACTAAATTGTCTTTGGTATAAGATTAGTATGCATGGAATAATTGTTAATATACATTAAAATAGGGAAGATGTAATTTTTACCATATCACATGATTTATTCATGGTGGCTTCACCTGCCCACCAACTCCCCCTTGCACTTATGACTCTTCGTTGGGTTAAGTCAAAATACTGTTAGTACTGCAGGGCTCTAAACAAACCATGCAAGTTGGCTTTAAGAAATATATCGACACATGTCGATGTATTTCTTAAAGCCAACTTGCACATGCTTAGAATTCTAGGTTTATGGCTGCCATTCACAAGAGATAAATGTGTATCCAAAATCCACTTGTGCCATATATTGCTGCTCTGTTTACCTTTTAAGTAGTGTGATGAACAGAATTATACCATGTAACAATTACACAATGAAAGACTATAAACAAATTTTGAACTACATAAGAGTTGGAGACAATTATGCAGTGAAATATGGCATGTTATTGATGAATGGTATTACTAATATTACCATATTGATGAATGGTAATTCATCACTTACCCTTTGTCTTTTCCCATTATCATTTTTTCCCATTTGCCATGAAATTGTCTCTGGCTTATGCCTTCCTACTCTTCTCAATGTCATTTCCTCCAGAAGCTTTGATTCCCCTTCTGAGGCAGCATGAGTAATTTCTCTAAATCCAAATCTCTGCAGATTATACTCATTGAAAGGTACCCATATTTATTTGGAAAATATCTCTCCTCATGGGACCATTCATCAGTGGGGCATTCTCCCACTACTAAAATGATATTTTCTCCTCTCCTTACAGCTGTTTCAATCTCTACCTTTGCTTCCTTACCTCTCTATTGTAGTGCCTTTTTTTTTCCTTTGAGACAGTAGGAAGAATTTTCCCTTCACTGTAAATCACTTGATTTGATTTGAAAATTGCTCTCTATATTTTTCCTTCCCTCTCCCATTTCATATATTTTTTCATTCTGTAATCTAGTCCTATAAAAACATTGATTTGCCTGTAGGCATGGTATTGGGAGATTTAGTTCATGGTGTTTCAGGCCTTTATATTCATCATCAATTTTATTTGACTTCTGATTTCACTCTTGTCTCCTCATGTATTTTTAGAAAGAAAATATTAGGGGCAGATAGGTGGCGCAGTGAATAGAACACTGGCCCTGGAATCAGAAGGACCTGGGTTCAGATCCATCCTCAGACACTTAACACAAAAACTAGCCATGTGACCTGGTGGAAGTCACTTAACACCAATTGCCCTTCAAAATGAAAAAAAAAAATTAGCAGTCTGTTGTTGTTTTGTTGTTTTCCTTTGTTGCAAATATATATTTCAAAAGTGTGTAAAACAAGGATTGAATTTACTTGAATTGAATATATTAATGGCCACAAACAAATTGTGCAGTTACAATAAAAGGTACTGCTAAAGATATAACCCATATTCTTAAATAATCTTAAATAAACAGGTCTGAAATTCAGGAACGAACAAAATTCTTGGGCAAAGAATCTTAGAGCAAAGAAGAGTCTTGTGAGACTTCTCTGAAATTTATTGACAAAAGGTTTGCTGTTCCCTTTTCTCCTCCTTTTCCATCTCTGTAGTGTTTACCTCATTTTACTCTAGGAGTGCTCCTAAATAGTATAAAAGTTGAATTTTCAGAAACTGACTCATTTTTTGAATCTAGCAGAGGAGATGGCATTTTAAAGGAGCCCCATGGCATATGCTTGTATAAGGTAAAGATTACTATTGTAAGAAGAATAATCACTCTCAGAGCTACACATTTAGTAAGCTGGCCTTTTAGTACATAGGGTATAGCTGATCAATTGGCATTTTAATACATAATTAGCAACTAGAGTCCGGTTTTTGAAAGATATACATAATTACATATGCATATGTAATATACTAAGAGTCATTGATACCTGCCATGCTATGTCTGTATTGCTTTATGGTGGGCTTCTATTAGGGAAAATAATATCCCTGAGCACTGACAGATAATTATTAAATCCAACCACATTATCACTTACTTATACCCAGCTCAGGTAATATTAAAAACTAAGAACTCCATTCAAATAAGATGATTTTGATTGATAATAGAAATGTAACCATGGTTGTAATTGATAAGTTTGTAAAGAGTAGCTCATAGTTAATTCTAAATTCTCCATTGTCCCTGGCATAAATAAGAAGGTGGAGATATAAATTGAGATTATGGGCTAATAAACTACTTGTATTTAATTGCTCCTTTTAAGACGGAATATAACATAGTGTAGTCTATATTTTTAAAGAGCTTCCTTATCCTCTCTTGGAAGATCAAGAGACAAAGAGAGGGGGAGGAGCCAAGATGGCGGAGTAGAAACAGCTCATCCAAGCCATTCTGCCCCCAGATTTCCTCCAAATTATGTAAAAGGGGACTCGGAACAACTTCTGGAGCCCCAGCACCCACAGAACAACACAGAGAAGCTAACCTCCCTCTGAGGACAGCCCAGCAGCCCTGCAGGGAGGACCAGAGCAGCTGTCTGGGAGCTGGCAGCACACAGCACTCAGAGCTCAGGGAGCAGAGCTGAGCCGAGCTGAGCGGAGCCCAGCCCAGGTCCGCATGAGCCGAGGTTTTAGCCCCAGGGCAGCAGGGCCAGCAACCGGCTGGAGAGACCCCAGAACACCAGCAGCTGTGGCGACTCCAGATTTATCAACATAGACATGCCTAGGACAAAGTGAGAGGTTAGTGCCCTATGGACTTTGGGACTAGTATTTGGGGAATGCGTCAGCTTCCTCCCCTGGGGGCTAGAAGCCACTGAGGAGACACGCCATTCTGAAGTTTTCAGAAGCAGTTCCAGCTCCTGGCCTGAGAACTGTAGGGAGACCCAGCAATCAGTCTTGGGAGGTAATTGCTCTTGCTTTAACCTCCCTGGATCTGGATTGTGATCTGGGGTGGAGGTCCTGGGTGGGCTTCCAGCTTCCAGAAACGGAAGTTGTCCCCCACAGGTTCGGGATGAAAATTCCTGTCTGGCAGCAGAGCCATAGTATGGCAACAAGCCCAAAAGTCAAGTAACTAAGTGGCAACATGCCAAGACAAAGGAAACAAATTAAACAGAAAAATGAAACCCTAGACTCCTATTTTGGGGGCATAGAGCGGGAAAAGGAATGTGAGGTCAGAAGTCCTGCTCCAAAAGCCCCAGGGGAAAACATGAGCGGGTTGCAGGCCATAGAGGACCTTAAGAAGGACT
This sequence comes from Gymnobelideus leadbeateri, assembly GCA_011680675.1. Classification (NCBI taxonomy): domain Eukaryota; kingdom Metazoa; phylum Chordata; class Mammalia; order Diprotodontia; family Petauridae; genus Gymnobelideus; species Gymnobelideus leadbeateri. Next base: position 121,091 of record WOXC01000083.1, read on the forward strand.
TTAAAAATCAAATAATAGAAGTGGAGGAAAAATTGGAGAGAGAAATGAGAAGGATGCAGGAAAAGTATGAAACGAGGGTCAACAGCCTGACTGAGCAAAACAACACCTTAAAAAATAGAATAACTCAAATGGCAAAGGAGGCCCAAAAGGGCAATGAGGAGAAGAATGACTTAAAAAGGCGAATTTTCCAGATGGACAAAGAATCTCAAAAGTTCACTGAGGAGATACATTCCTTCAGAGTTAGACTGGAGCAAATGGAAGCTAATGACTTTATGAGAAATCAAGATGCTGTTAAGCAGATCCAAACAAATGAAGGAATAGAAGGCAATGTGAAATATCACATGGGAAAAACCACTGACCTGGAAAATAGATCCAGGAGAGACAATTTAAAAATTATTGGACTATCTGAAAGCCATGATCAAAGAAAGAAGCTAGAAATCACCCTTCAAGAAATTCTCAAGGAAAATTGCCCTGATGTTTTAGATCCAGAGGGCAAAATAGAGGTTGAAAGAATCCACAGATCACCTCCTGAAAAAGATCCTGAAAAGAAAACTCCCAGGAATATTATAGCTGGGTTCCAGAACCCCCAGATCAAGGAGAAAATACTACAAGCAGTCAGGAAGAAACAATTTCAATATTGTGGAAACACAATCAGAATAGCACAGGACCTGGCAGCTTCTACACTGAGGGATCAAAGGGCATGGAATACAATATTCGAGAGGGCAAAAGAACTGGGAATGAACCCAAGGGTCACCTATCCAGCAAAACTGAGTATTTTGTTTCAGGGGAAAATATGGTCATTCAGTGGGATAGAGGACTTTCAAGCATTCTTGAGGAAAAAACCAGAATTGAATAGAAAATTTGACACAAGAAGCAGCGTAAAGAATGCTGTCAATAGAAGACCTGAGTTCAAACACACACACACACACACACACACACACACACACACACACACACACACACACACATGAAACCTCCATTTGTTCCCCTAATGTGACTTAGATAGCAGTTGCCTTCTCCCTTTTACCGATGGAGACACCAGGGCTTGCCCACAGGCAATGTGCCAGGTGGCTCTCCAGGATATTGCTCCTTCCATTTCCTGGACAACAACCCCCTCATCTGCAGACAGAGGAAAGGAAGCTCCCTAATCACTAAGGTCCTTTTCAACTCCAAAATCCAATGACCCAAATTCTCACCAAAAACCAGGACAATACAGACGGCTGTGTCCTTCATTAGTTTCAAAGGACCTGAATTTCTTTTTTTATTTATCTTCTCTTTATTGATTCCTTTTTGCTTCTATAATACATATTAGTAAATACTCTTCTACCAAATGAAGCCTCCCTTGTAGTGAAGATTTTAAGAGAAATCAAGGGAAAACCAGTCGAACTGACAGGTCAAATGTGAGAGTATATGCAACATTATGTATCCACAGTTCTCCTACCTCTGCACTGAAAAGAAGGTGTAATCATTTCAAACAAGTCTACAGCTCCACCAACAATGTATTAGTGTGCTTTTTTTCCATAGTTCCTCCAACATGGACAATTTTCATCTTTTTTTCATCTTTGTCAGTTTTCTATGTATGGGGTAAAACTTCCAAGTTATTTTAATTTTAATTTTTCTTATTTTTTGGTGCTACGGAACAATCACATATGACTATTAATAGTCTGTGATTCTTCTTTTGAAGATTTCAGACTCTTTACTGATTCATCTATTGCAGAATAGCTCTTGGTCATACATATTTTTGTAAATTCCCATCTTGAGTATCAGACTCTTAATATGCAAATACCCATGTGACTCTGTAACCTCATCAGAATGAATGCTCCCTTCGTGTGTGATGTGCATCATGATCCATCCATTCCTGCATAGCTATGAAACTCTTGGCCATGCATGCCCTCCTTAAGTTCACTACAGGAGACTAGCCCCCATGCTGAGGCCTTCCTCACTTCCTGTTAACTGCATGAAGGCTCCAGGAGAGCACTCTGTTCAGACTCTTATCAGAGCTATTGATTACAAAGACTTCTTTTCCCAATTGATTTCTTTCTCTTTGAACACAGTCTCTTGAATTTCATTTAATTGAGATTGTCTATTTTATCTTTTATGCACACTTCTAGCCCTTGTTTAGTTAATAATTAGTGCTGTCTCAACTTAGCCTTAGTTGTGAATGATAGCTGATATGGCTTACATTGGTTTTACATGGTGAGACGCAATACTGCAGTGTGTTCATATGGAGGTTGTTGCTGCATATGGCAGAAGACATCAGTCTAAAACTATTTTTGCCAAACTGCTTT
>WOXC01000085.1:0-25901 GCA_011680675.1 Gymnobelideus leadbeateri
CTTGGCTCCGCCCCCGAGATAAGGAAATTCTATCTTAAAAGAGGTAAATTAATTAGGCCATGTTCACATAGTCTAGCTTATAGTGCTAATTATCAGAGGTAGTGTAAACCTAGGTCTTACTTTAAAGCTAGCATGGTATCCAATAGATGAGATTGTTTCTTACTTTAATTCCTTTGCTTTGTTTTTAGGGCTTAAAGTAATATGGCCCTTAAGTACCTTAGCAAATTATCTCATTCTGCTATTAAAAATCATATGACTCATCTCTATTAGACTATGGAACATTCCTCCAGTGAGAAGAGATCTCTCCCTCTTTGTATTCTTTAAAAATTGTTTTTATTATTTTTTTTCAATCATCAAGCATTCATTGTTTCCCCACCACCACCACCACCACCACCACCTCCCTATTCCACTGGGGAGAAAAAAAAGAGGAATGAATACAGAATCCCCATATCACATAGGCACAGTTAAGCAAAACATAGTCCCATAGGAGTCACCTCCTAAAATGCATTTAAAATATATTAATCTATTTACATATATATGTAAATAAATATATGACCATTATCTCTATCTTGAAAAATAGTCACTAGGTGGGAAGCGTTCTTATTTATTAGTCCCCTGGAATTATGTTTGATTATTTATATAAGAATTTTTAATTCATTCAAAGTTATTTGTTTTCATATTATTATTTCAATTATTTCAATATAAATTGTTCTTATGTTCCTGTTTACTTTATTCTGCATCAGTTAATACAAGTCTTTGCATGACTCTGAAAGTATTTTTCCTTCATTTCTCACAACATATACTATTTCATTCTTTTCATTTGTATGCATATGTGTGTGTATTCCATATATTACACTGAACTTTTTATAGAATTGTTCATTGATATTACCATCATCACTTCTCTACAGCTCTTTCTCTTCTTCTCTTTAATATAATAGGATTTCCAATGGGGATGAAAGCATGACTTTTTCCTATATCCATTCAGAATTCTATACTGTCAAAATTAGAGCCAGAAAACTCAATTGTCATTTACTATTATTAATGACTGGAAAGTTATCTTAGGATCACAGAACATAGAGCTGGACATTAAGAACCAGGTATTTTAACCCCCTTGTTTTACAGGTGATTTTACAATCTCACAGTGGCAGTAAGTTGTAACTCTGGGATTTGAACCCATGATATCTGACTAGAAATCCATTGATCATTTTACTGTTATCAGTCTACCTCTCAATGACCCCTCTATACCATCACCCAAAAGTCATCATATAAGATTTGTTTGAAAATCATCAGTGATGGGAAACTTACTCTCACTTTCTTAAAGAAACCATTCTGTTTTTGAATGGCTCAAGCTTGTGGGTTACTCAATTCTAACAGGGAAGCTTTTGCCTCATTTTTCTGAGAACCCACTTCCCTGACTGCTTTGCACCATCCTGCCCATGTATTATACAAATCAATTTTTTCCAGTTCTTTATGTATTGTCTTCCTCCTCTTAGACTGTAATTTCTTGGGGGAAGTTACCTTTTTAATTTTTTTCTCTTTTTATCCCCAGTGTTTAGCCCAGGTCTTGATATATGATAAGTTGCTGATGATAATAATAGTTGGTATTACTATTCAGTTGTTTCTATCATCTTTGACTCTTCATGAACCCAGTTGGGATTTCCTTAGCAAAGATACTGTAGTGGTTTTCCATTTCCATTTTCAGTTAATTTTACAGATGAGGAAACTGAGCTAAACATGGTTAAGTGACTTGCTGAGAATCATAAAGCTATTACGTTTTTGATCTCATGTTTTCCTGACTCTAGGCCTAGAGCTCTGTCCATGGTATCACCTAGCTGATCATAATAAATTTGGATATGCCATATGCTTACTATGTATCAGGTATTGTGCTAAATGTTTTACCATTATTATCTCATTTAATTCTCATAACAACTCTGGGAGGTAGGTGGTATTATTATCTCCATTTTACAGATGTGGAAACTGAGGCAAACAGGGTTTTATGACTTGCCCACAGTCACACAATTAGTAAGTGTCTAAGGCCAAATTGGAATTCAGGTCTTCCTGACTCTAGACTCAGGTGGCCAATTTGAGATCAAACCTCTGAGGCTCAAAGAGTGGGTGGTGGTGGGTGGTGGAGTAACTTGACACATTAAATAGTTGAGGCTATCAAAAACACTACTTAGTGATAGGGCATAAAAATGTCAAGAAATTACACTAGTCACAGGAAAGAGTTAATGCGTTTACTGGAATAAAGTGTTGTAGAAAATCACCAAAGATAAACGTGGATAACACATTAAAGGAACAATCTCATTTACCACAGATAATACATTAAATCATCTTGAAGGAAAAATTGTAGGTCCTTGTGCATCAAAGAATCACAAGGGATTTTTTAAACAATAAACAGAAACAAACCTCATTTGAATTTTGCTTTGTGTAATACTCAAAATGTTATTTAAGCATGCAGAATTAAAAATTAAGCATTAAAATTGACAAAGGACATATAAAAATTGATGTCACAAAATGCTATGGTCAGAAGCAACCTTAGAATATAGGATCTTAGGAAATGGGATGGCCTTTGAACTGAGGTATAGAATGTTAAGGAAGGGAAAACAGAAAATATAAAATATTAAAACTCAAAAGGACTTCAGAGACAGTCTAGTCTGATCTCTTCACCTTACAGAGGGTGGAAATGAGATGTAGAAAGACTATCCAGACCCGGAACCCAGATGTTCAGATATATAAGCTAATGGCTATCCCAATGGACTACAAAGGGGAAAAACATTAGCTATAATTCCTCAGATTATAGACTGCAGTTAAATCACTTTATTTAAAAACATTTTCAGAGAAATATCATGTTGTCTTTTTTTTTTAAATAGAGATGCCATCATAAGGGTTATATTTCGATCTGTAATGTAAGGGTTATATTTAGCTCCATAATCACCATAGAAATTGTCTGAAATTGTAACCTCTCCCATGCAATTAGAAACAAACAAACAAAAATCGTAAGTTAGCATTTGTTTTAAATTCAAATTAATGAGAATAGAAGTAAAGGAGAGGGGGAAAGGAAAGATTACTCCGAGGCTATGAACCTGAATGAATGGAAGTATAGTAGTATGTAAGAGAGAAATAGAAAATTTGGGACAATCACAGAAAATTAAATTGAAGAAGCTTTAAATGAGTTTCCAAGGAAAGAAAAATTAGGACCAGATGGCTCTACAGGTGAATTCTACCAAAATTCCACCAGTCAATTTTCTACCAAACAATAAATTTCAATATGACATAAAATGTTTGAAAAAATAGCTTAAGGAGGGGCCCTACCAACTTTTTTTTTTTTCGATTCCAGATATGGTCTTAATATCTAAAGCAGAGAGAGCAAAAGAAGCGAAAGAAAACTATAGACCAATGTCCTTATTTAATATTGATGGAAAAAAATTTAAATAAAATATTAGCAAGGAGACTACAGCACAAAACTCTTTTGACCTACATTTATTTCGACCAGACTATATAGATGAAATGTAGGGTGAGTTCAAAATTAGGGAAATTATAAACATAATTCGCCATATTGATAACAAAGAGAAAAAAAACCATGATTAATTCAGCAGATTTAGAAAGAGCTTTTGACAAAATACAACACTGATTCCTATAAACACACACGCGCACACACACCAGAACCCTGGAGAGTCAACTGAAAAGAATAATCAAAATAATGAATAACTTCAGCAAATTTCCAGGATTAAAAAAATAAAAACTCAAACAAATCACTAGCATTTCTGTACATTACCAATAAAATACAATAGAAAAAGATAGAGAGAGAAATTCCATTTAATGTAACTATGGACAACATAAAATATTCAGGAATCTACCTCCCAAGACATTCACAGGAACTATATGAACATAATTACAAAACACTCTTCACAAAAATAAAAATAGGCAAATATTTGAAGACATATGAACTGCACATAAGTAGGCTTAGCCAATACGATAAATTATATATTTTCTAAATTAATGCATTTGTTTATTCAGTGTCATGCCAATCACACTATTAAAGTCTTATTTTAATGAGCTAGAAATAAATAATTACAAAATTCATAGAGAGAAATGAAAGGTCAAGAATATCAAAAGAATTGATTTTTTTAAGTGGGCAAGGAAGCTTAGCAGTATCACATCTCAGACCATACTAGAAAATTGTAATAATTAAAACAGTTTCATATTTTGTAAGAAATACAGGGGTTGGTCATTTGAACAGGTTAGATACAAATCATGCAGAAGCAAATTACCACAGTACCCTGATGTTTTATAAACCCAAAGACACCAGCTATTGGGACCAGGATAAATCCATTTTCAACATTTTTTTGGCCAAACTGAAAAGTAGTCTTGAAGAACAGACATATATAGATACAGATGTAGATGGACAGATAGTTGGATGACATATAGATAGATAAGATAGGTAGGTAGATAGCTAAGTAGATAGATATATACCAAGATAAATTCAAAACAGGTGCACTATTTGAAATAAAGTGTCACATTGTAAGCAAATTCATGGAGCATGAAAGTGATTGCCTGTCAGATCTATAGATATTGGAAGAGTTTATGACCAAGTGACAGAGTGCTTCATAGGAGGTGAAATGGGTAATTTTGATGTAAAATGTAAAAAAAAAAAAAGGTTTGGTGCAAATAAAACCAATATAGCTAGAATTTGAAGAAAAATTGGGAACCGCCAAAAAAAAAAAATCTTTGCAGCAAGCTTCTCTGATAAAGGTCTCATTTTAAATTTATAATAATAAGACCCATTTACCAACTGACAAATGGTCACAGGACAAGAATTCAGAGAAAGAAATACAAGCTGTCCCTAGTCATATGAAAAAAATGTTCAAAATCACTAATTTTTTTTTTTTTAAAGCAATTGGGGTTAAGTGACTTGCTCAAGGTTACACGGCTAGTCATTATTTATGCATGGGTGCTCATTTTCTGAGGCCGGTTTCGATCTCGGGTCATCCCAACTCCGTGGCCAGCGCTCTTACTCACTGCGCCACCTAGCCGCCCCCAAAATCACTAATTATTAAAGAAAAAGACAACCGAAAATATCTCTGAAGTACCACTTCACACCCACCAGATAGGCTAACATGATTAAAACAAAAAACAACAGGAAATGAAAAATGCTGGAGGGGCAATGAGAAAAACGGTGCAGTAATGAATTGATTATGGACCTATGAACTGGCCTCACTATTATGGAATTAGGAGCAGTACCCAAAGGCATATTAAATTGTGTACATCTTTTGACCCCACAATATTACTTCTAAGGTATATGTCCCAAAGAGATCAAAGAAAGAGGCAAATGACCCATATATACAAAACTATTTGTAACAGGTATTATTTTTTGTTTTTGTTTTATTCATTTGTTTTTGTTGTGGCAAAGAACTGGAAACTAAGGGGATGCCCATCAATTGGGGAATGGTTGAACAAGTTATGATATATGAATGTGATGTTATACTACTGTGCTATCAGAAAAAAAGGAAAGGGATGTTTTCAGAAAACCCTGGGAAAATTTATATGAAATAATTCAAAATGAAATGAGAAGATGGCCTTGGCAGGGAGAAAGGCAACTTCTTTATCAGAAGGTGAAGAAATGAAGGATGTTAAGAGGTTTTTAAATACAAACTAGAGGAGAAAAGAGATTTCACAGGAAATGGCCTCTATTTTTTCAGTAAAGAAACAAGAAGATCGAAGAAGAAAGGGCCGGTGTGGGATTCCTGTGAATAGAAGACTGCTATTGTAAAGAGCGCAATAGATAGTAAATTATGAAAGGGCAAAAGACTTACCTTTCAGCAGAGAGGTCCCATCACAGCAATATGACATATACACAGTACAAATTTTGAAGTCAATCACCAAATGATCAACATCTACATTCTACTCAAACTTTCACTACCCTTCTACCACAGTGTTATAAATATTTTGATTGTAGTTGAAGTCTTTGTTATACATGCATATACATACTCATGCTTACATTATGCATATTTATGTACATCTATGTGTGCATGAATATATACACATTATATATGAATACAAATACACACTATACACAAACAAAAAAAAAACAACATGCACAAACTTGTTTTGATATCAGTAAAAGAATGAAGATGTTAGTCATTTTTCCTGCATAGTTCTGAATTGACTTCCAGAATGGTTGAATTATGTGAATTAATGAAAACTTGTTTGAGTGATATGAACACAGTTTCCCCTAATGCTGTATTGGCACAGTAAGAGTTAAATGACCCTTTGTTTCTGCTCAATGTTTCTCCCTTCTTACTAGGACATTTAGAAAACAGACTCAATTTGCTCATGCTATGGATACCAGAGATGTCTCTGATTGGGGCCACATTGTTTCTTTGTCTAAACTATTTAAGGTTTTTGTTTTGCTTTATTTTGTTTTTGTTTTGTTTTATTTTTCCTTAAAGAACTCAGGGACTTTCAACTACAATTCAAATCCATGACACAGCTTGATGTTCAGAAACCATCCCGCTGTATACTCTTGTCAACCAGGGGAAATGAGAACTGCACATTGAGACTCTTCCCGTTGGAATCTCTTCTCCCCCTCCCCTCATAAGTGTTAATGAACTACTATTGACTGCTACCCCTGTGTAGTTCCACCTCATCATTCAAACTGTCCTGCATTACAGGTCATTTTAGAAATCAGTAGTGTAGTAGTATTATTTATCAGTAGTAGTATTATTTCTCCATGGTCATTGTTAATTTTGAGGATATCAGACAAATCCTCAGAGTTGTTTTAATTTTTTTTTATTATTAGTGACTTGGAAGTTATTAATATCATTGCTGTTTAATTGCATTTATTCTTCAGAAAAAGCTTATTAATTTCCTGGAACCTCTTATCTACTGGGAATGACTTTGTCTTATATATTTTTGTTAATGCCTTTGATTAAGTACATCAGGCTTTTATCAGAGATCTTTGATGAGAATTTCTCCAAATTAATAATTTATTTTCATGTGTTAGTTACATTGATTTTGTCTTTGTCAAACCTTTAAAAATTATGTGATGAAAACTGTCTGTTTTGTGATCACTTTTATTCCTTGCTTAACAATGAATATTTTCTCAAAGTTTTAGACCTAAAAAGTAATTCATTTGATGTACATCTAGGTCTTAAGATCACCAGATTATAGGATAATAGGTACAGAGCTAGTAGGGACGCTAAATACAACCTCAAATTTTCCTCTCCTTCCTCTCCTTCCTTCCTTCCTTCCTTCCTTTTCTTCCTTCCTTTCTTTCTCTCTCTCTTTTTTCTTTTTTCTTTCTTTCTTTCTCCCTTTTCCTTCCTTCCTTCATCCTTTCCTTTCTTCCTTTTAATTTTTACCATCTGTCCTTCTCTCTATTACATATATGTGTGTGTAATTGTAGTTTGTTTTGGTTTGTCACGTAAGAAGCTGGCCTTAAAATTGTTTCTTCCAAACTGCTTTCTAGTTTTCTTAACAATTCTTGATGAATAGGGAATCTTTCCTTCAGTAGTTTGTGTTCCTGGGTTTAGCAAAAGCTAGCTTTGAACAGTGTCTCTCTTTGTTCCCTTTTTGATGTTAGGTGATGTTGGTATTCAGAATAAACCTACAAATCTCCTTCTTTCAGACTGCAAATACCACATAATCACTTCAACCTTTCAAGTTTACATCTTTAATTTTCTAGGTTTTTTTTTTTTGTTTAAAAGGATGTTATGTGTGTAGGATAAGTTGCTTGCAAGTATGTATTATCCTTTTCTCCCTTTAAAGATTCTTTACCAAGTTCATTTTTGGATATTGCATAGTCTTTTTTTGGTCATTATTAATTTGTTTACTTTTAGTTTATAAGTTTCAATTCTACAGTTCCTTGAGTTTCAAATTGTCTCTCCTTCCCTCCCTTCCCCCACCCCATGATGTCATACAATCAAGTATAGGATCTGCAAATACTTTCAAATTAGACAATAGTCAGGTTATAAAGATGGATTGTATCAGATGGAATAGAAAATGGTAAAGAAGAAACAAAATCAAACAAGAAAAAGAAAAAAAGATCTGGTATTTTGTTTCAATCTGGATTCAAACTCAGTTCATTCTAGTTCTTTCTCTGGATATAGACATCTCTCTCCATTATGAGTCTCTTGGGATTGACTTATATCACTGCATTGCTGAGAAGAGTCCAGTCTATCAAAGTTGGTCATCACACATATGTTATGTATCTGTAATTGTGTACAAATTTCTCCTGGTTCTACTCTTCTCACTCAGCATCAGTTCATATAAGCCTCTCCAGGTAGATATGAAGTCCATCTGCTCCTCGTTTCTTATAGCACAATAGTATTCCATTACATGCATATACCACAACTTGTTCAGCCCCAATTGATTAGCACTCCCTTAATTTCTAATTCTTTGCAACCACAAAAAGAGCTGCTATAACTATTTTTGCACATATGGGTTTTCCTCCCACTTCTATGATCCCTTTAAAATATAACCCTAGAAGTGGTATTGCTGGGTTAAAGGGTATGAAATTATTTATAGCCCTTTGGGCATAATTCCAGATTGCTCTCCAGAAAGGTTGGATCAGTTCACAACTCCACCAGCAATGCATTAGTGTTCCAATTTTCCCACATCCTCCCCAGCATTTGTCATTTTCCTGTTTTGTCATTTTAGCCAATCTGATTGGTGAGATGTGGTACCTCAGAGTTGTTTTGATTTGCATTTCTCTAATCAATAGTGATTTAGAGCATTTCTTCATATGCTTATAGATATCTTTAATTTCTTTCTCTGAAAACTGCCTGTTCATATCCCTTGACCATTTATCAATTGGGGAATGGCTTGTATTCTTATAGATTTGACCCAATTCTCTGTATATTTTAGAAATGAGTTCTTTATCAGAGACATAGGTTGTAAAAATTCTTTCCCAATTTCCCATCTCCCTCTTGATCTTGGTTACATTGGCTTTGTTTGTACGGAGGCTTTTCAATTTAATATAATCAAAATTATCCATTTTGCATTTTATAATGTTCTCTAATTCTTGTTTAGCTACAAAGTCTTCCCCTCTCCACAAATCTGACAGGTAAAATATTCCTTCCTTTCCAAGACTGCTTACAGTATCAACCTTTATACCAAGATCATGCATCCATTTAGATTTGATTTTGGTATATAGTATTAGATAATGGTCTATGCCCAGTTACTGCCATACTATATTCCAGTTTTCCCAGAAGTTTTTGGTCAAATAATGCGTTCTTATCCCAAAACCTGGGGTCTTTGGGTTTATCAAACAATAGATTACTATACTCATTACTTGCTGGATCTCATGCACCCAATCTATTCCATTGATCCACTACTCTATTCCTCAGCCAGTACCAAGCAGTTTTGATGACTGCTGCTGTATAATACAGATTAAAATCTGACATACCTTCCCTAGCATTTCTTTTCATTAATTCCCTTGATATTCTGGACCTTTTGTTCTTCCAAATGAATTTTGTTACTATTTCTTCTAGCTCTATAAAGTAGTTTTTTGGTAAATTGTTTGGTATGGCACTAAATATATAATTTAATTTAGGTAAAATTGTCATTTTTATTATATTAGCTCAATTACATTGTATAGGCTTAGCTCATAGTAAAGGCATCCACTTGTTTGTAGGATGAGGTGTCTGAGCTACTAATTCATTCACTGAGGGTTGGGTCACGAAGGTTACACATCATGTCTGGCTACTTAATGGGCCTGACTATTTCTGTTGTCATCTACAATTGAAGAGAACTCTTGGTGTTTGTTCTGAAATTGGGAAGTTCATAAGACCATATAACTTTGTCTCATTCACCTAAGTACAAGACGGAATGAAACACAACAGAGTGCCATGTATCTATGGTGACATGGTATGGGGCGAAGGGTATAGATAAGGAAGTTATACCACCTGTTCACTGTTACTACAGCTACTTCTCTCCACCCTATCCTCAGAGGCTTATAGAATTTCTTCTTCCTCCTTACTTGAAAACGACCAGGGGAAAAAAGAAAGATTGTCTGAATCTTTTGTATGAACCCTTAGTTCTGGTTCAGCAGTCAAGTAGAAGGTTTTGAAAAAGAAAGGAAAACAAAAATTAGATGATAACTCCTACTCAGAAGGAGAGAGGCAAAGTTACCTTCCAACACGTATTTCCTGAAGCAAGTTCACCAATTCTACACATGGTTTGGTAGTGTATAATGTACATGATCTAAAGACAGTTTCTCATAATCCAGCCCCCCATTCCCTTTTGAAAAACTTGGAATTTTTGGAAAATCTGGGGTACATTTCAAACATATTATATATATATACACACACACATATATCCCTATTCAAAATAATTCTTTGGAGTCCCGAAAGGCAAATACATTGTCTTTCATTTCCTTCTCTAGAAACAAAAAGGAAAAAAAAAGAATCAAAACAACCAACCTTGCATAGATTTTATATATTTCTGCATGTATAATCAAAGGCCATTGTTTCTCATAAGCATAGTTATGCAGGTTCAACAAATAAATGACATTTTACTGCTTATTTAGTACTTAGTAATGGCATGTGTTTATTCTCAAAATGGCCTTCCTTATCCTAAAACAACAAACAAAACAAAGCAAAAGCTTACATCTCAGATGGAAACTTGACTTTTAAAAAAAAAGCTGACCAAAAAAATCAGCAGTACATTCCGAACCCAGATCCTCTTGCTCTGGAGTCCCTATTCGTTCTACCTCAGCTTAATACCTTTCATGGTTAGACTCTGAAGTACCTTCTCACCCTGAGATGCTATGGAAGCAATTTTGTAATCCATTTATTCACCTAAGAACTGTTTCATCCCCATCATCAGTGAATTCTACAAAATCCTAGGCAGGCTTCACTGTAGTCTACTTTAGAATTTTTTTTCCCTAATTGAGGAATGGAAACTCTTTTCAGACCTACAGGCTCAGGCTCAATGCCATTTGAGTTGTGAATTTCTAGAGAGTGGGAAAGTTTACCTTCCTGATAGTTGTTATTCTAATATGCTATACATGCACCCTTTATCCATTTTTTCCTCTTCTTTTCTTGACCTGAGCTAATCCCGTCATTACCTACCATTTATTTGAATCAAATACCCATTTCACTTTAAAGCTTATTTCTTACCGTTATTCTCCTCTCTTGGGGGACTTAGTAAGAGTCACTGTTTAAAGAAAACTCTTAGTAGGCTGAAACCAGTCATTTCTTTTCAAAGACACCCTACCAAAAGTACCACACATACAGACACACCCACCCCCACCCCCACGCGCGCACACACACACACACACACACACACACACACACACACACACACCCTTTTCCTGAAATCTAGAAACCTGATTCATTGTATTCGCTAGACCCTTCTGGGAAATAAAACTCTAATAATGACTGAAAGAGACAGTATTCAGTAGTGGGCAGAAGGCAGAGGAGGGGAATGCAAACATTTATGAAGTAACTACTATGTGCATTGTACTATATGCTTTACAAATATTCTCTCTCATTTGAACCTCACAACCCTGGCAGGTAGGTGCTGTGATTATCCTAATATTATCTTTAAGGGAACTCAGGTAGACTTAGTTGGAAAAACTTGCTCAACTAAGAGGAAGAATTTGAACTAGGTCTTCCAAACTGGACCAACACTTAGCTCACTCTGGATAGAGAGAGGTCTGTCTTTGGAATTGGGAAATATGATTATCAATACCAAATTTTGCCTTCAAAACAGTGTCTGAGCAACTATGGGCAAGTCATTTAATATCTTAGGGCCTTGGGCAACATCCCGACATTATAAATTAGAGATGAGCTGCTGATTTGCATCAGCAGAGGAAGTTTCTGCACTGAGACATCCCTGTAGTGATTAAATTGTTGCTTCAGACATAGCACCACCTAGTCCTCCCTCACATTCTGAGAGTTCTTTAGGCTATCAAGAACTTCTCTCACATGATCACTCTGATGTAGACATTGAAAATCTCATTATCCCCATGCTGCTGATGAGAACTGTGAGAACTCTTCTATGTATTACTCATGTAACATTGACAACATCATGTTACCCCACCCAGGGAAGATTTTTTATCTATAGAATGAGAATGGTAGTACTAAATGACCTTTCATTTCCTCCCAGTCTCAAGATTCAGTGAGAAGTATTACCTTCCCATCTGAAATAAACTGAGTAACCAAATATTTAGAGAAAATAGAGTTCAGAGGTAAGTTATGTTGTATGCTTTTTGAGGGCTGGGTAATGCCTTCTATTTCTTTGATCCCAGCTTTTAGCATTGGTTTAGGCATGTAGTAGTAGATACAGAATGTTGGAAAGTACATGAAACTTCTAACTGGTGAGCCTCCTTTTAAATTCTGGACCTATTGTTAAGTGATCTTGGACTTCTAGGAAACTATTTCCTCATCTCTTTAATGAGAATAATAATATTTGGACAGCTTTTCTCACATGACTTTTGTAAACAGTGATATCCATATGAGTTATTATTACTACTAATAAATAGGATGAGTAAAACCTGGTTTCCAGTCCTGCATCTTACACATATTAACTGTATGGCCCTGGCATGTAGGTTAACTTTTCAGTACTCTCTGATAACTATTTCTGTAAATTGAAGAATAGTTGCGAGTCTTCATGGGAAGTTTGATAGATTATGTTTCCTTGATGTAAGTTTAATATATTAATGAAATCATAGGTCCAGTCCAAAAAAGTTGCACCAAGGAGCTCTTTAAGAAAATGTCATAAAGTAAAAGCTAAATGATGTGCATTAGAGGGAGAGATACTCACTGAGAATTACCTACATAGATGAAATCACAGTTCTGGACAAAAATAATAAATAATTAATATGGATTAATTGATGGATTAATTAGTGGAATCATACAAACTCAATCTTTAAAAGAAACATAGAGGCCATCTCTTCCCACCTACTCATTTTAGAGATTGGGGAATTGAAGTCTAGGGAAATTCTGACTTGCCCATGTTATCCAGTAATAACCTTCAAGGAATTTGATTTGAACCCAGCATTTGAATCCAGGGATTCTGACTCTAGGAAGTGTTCTTTTTACTCCCCCATGTGTCTGGAGGGCAACTAACCTAATGAAAAGACTGAAAACCAATACCACAAAAGAAACATTTTTTGAACTAGAGATATTTAATCTAGAGAACAGAAGACTTTAAGGGGAACCCTTCACACAAATCTAATAAGTTGTCAAGTATTATCAATTCTACCTCCTCAACTTCTTTGATCATTTTTCTTCTCTCTAATCACAGTCATTATTATAATTTGATTATTCTTTCCTCTGCTTCTAGTACCGTGTTCACTGTACCTCCAACTTCAGTGAATTTTCCACACAGGTACAAAAATAATAACACAGGTCTGACTATATCTTCATTCCTTCTTGATTCTAATATAGAATATAAACTCATCATCTTGGAATTTTAAGGCCTTTGCAATCTGCTTACCTTTCTGAGCTCATTTCACAACATTGTATTTCATGTATTCAGGGTTCCAACCCAACTGGTCCATCTGCTGTTTCCTAGCTTAGCATTCCATCTCCAATTTCTTTGTTGGTGCTGGATAGGCTTTTACCATTCTTGGAATTCATTCTCTTCTCATCCCTTTCCCTTTACTGAAAGTCTAAGGGAGATAAAATAATGCACAAGGAGAAATGGATCAAAAGAAAAAAAGTAGGTTCTATTTCTATACCTCTCCTTATGGATTCTAGATGATGTGGCTACTCTCAAAGGGAGTCCATTCTCTTGACTCTCAATTGCCAATCATCTTTATGGAAGTGTTAGTCAATAGGAAGTAATAAGGACAACCACGTGTCATGCCCCTAAGGCACATGTCTCTCATCAGTGAATTAGAGTGGATGACTAGCTTCATAGCTGATGGCCTACTCCAGTAAATGAGGGATTTTCCTAATCACAGCACTCACATGAGGATGAGGGAACATCTAGATATTTCTCTGAGTCTCAAAGGCGTTAAGTCAGCTTGCTCTTAATCTCCAAGTAACTGAACATCTTAACTGGGACTCAAAACCAGTATTTCTGATCCTAAGCAATAGGGAAGTTCAGAAGAGGAGTTTTGGGAGAAATATAACAGAGTCTGTTTTAGTCATATTGCATTTGGGATGCTTATAGGATGTCTGATTTGACACATATAGCAGGTTGTTGGGAATATTGGATTAACTTGAGAAGAGAGACAAGGGATAAATAAATAGTCTGGGGAGTTTATCAGAATAGAAATGAGAACATCAAGTAAGAGAGTATAGGTCAAGGGGTCTTAATCTTGTTGAAATCTACAGAGCCCTTTTCAGAATAATATATGACACAAGTACACAAAACCCAAGGTTAAAAAGAATTCTAATAAAGAGAAGAATACCCAGAAAAAAAAGAGTTTTGCAGGAAGTGGAATACTCATAGGTAGTAAACATAACATAGAGGAAGACCTAGCAAGAGAATAAGAAGGATAAATTATGGAGAGGAGGAAAACCAAAAGGAAACAAACTCATAAAAATCAAGAGAGGAAAGAGTAACCAGGAGGAGAAGGCAAGTAACTTTTTCTGGTCCTTAATTTCTTTATATATAAAATTTTCAAATGCTGGAGACAGGATTAGAAGAGTCCATTAGAATTGAGAATTTAGAAATCACTGGTAACTTTGGGGCAAACAGTTTCAGTGGAATTGTCCAATCAGAAGTAATGGGAGTTCAAAAGGGAGTGAGAGGAGTGGAAGTGATTATAGATGGCTTTTTGAAAGAATTTATCTGAGAAAGAAAAAGACAGAACAGAGCTGGTTGGAATGGAAGAATTTAATGAAGGTTTCTAAAGGATGGAATAGACTTTATTGTGTTCCTAGTTGTTGGTTTAGTAGCCAATACATCAGGAGAAATTGGAGACTAAAAAATGAGGCTGATGTTTGGGGACAGTCTGATAGTGAATAGAGGAGGAAGTGGGATCAAGGGTACATGTAGAAGGGTTGGCTCTGTAAACTAGAAGGGTCGCTACATCTTCAGAGGCTGGAATGGGGAAGGAGAGAGTGGGAAATAACAAAAGGGTATTAGATAATGTAGGGAAAAGAAGGTCTTGGTGAATAGCCTCATTTTTCCCCAGTGAAATATAAGGTTAGGTTCTCCAAAGATAAGGGAGATGAAAGATGAAAGAGGGAACAGCACGGCAGTGTTGAGGAGAAAAGAAAACCTTTTGGAATATTTACTTTGCTGACTGTGACAGAGAGTTAATTAGAAAGGAATAATAGTAATGTCTTGTTGTAGTGAGGGTGCAGTTGAAATTAGCTAAGAAGGAAGTGTCAGGTAGGAGGAGAGAATAGATTCATAAGAACCCAGAAAAACTAGCGTATCCAGGAGGTGGACCCATAAATGTATAGTGTAACCAGTCAACCCTGTTTCCTAATTTTTCATCTCTACTCAGCTACATATGGATAGGGAAAAAGGAAGTAGACATTGGAAGTAATCCATGGTTAGGATTTATCAAAGTATAATTAGGGATAGGCCAAGAGAATAAGGCATTCAAGAGTATAAGTGAGTACAATGGGGACAAGGATTTTTTTTTACCAAGAAGTCAAGATTACAAGGAAGTAAACCATAGCCAGAAGAGGGATGAAAAACTGGTATAGTGCTAGTTGGCAGAGAAGTGATAGATTGGAGGTACGGAAAGAGCCATACTTTTTTTTAATGCTCAGCCAATGAGTGAATCTGTTTTACTTGAGTTTGCTTGTTTTTTATGAAGAATGGCAGTTTCTTTTCTTTACTTTTTCCTTGTGGAAGAGTTTTGGGTGGGAAAAGGAAAGGAGTGACAGCATGACAATGACAAAGAAAAAGAAATACCCATCAATGAAAGATGAAGAAAATAGGTAAGAGCAGAAGAAAGCTCGAAACAGACAGGTAACTCAACATTACTGTGTTAAATGTATTATATACTTTTAAAAAGATGAATATATTAGACATTCATAATTTCTCATACAATCTTCTTTCTTTATTCTTTGTCTCTTAAAACTCATGTTTGCTGCTGATAAATAAATAAAACTAAGAAAAGGAAATGACAGAGTTGATTGATATTTGGGAAGCAGCATCAGTAAAATTCAGTGATTGGCTGGAACAGGGGAGAGGGCAGAAGTAAAGATGACTGAATTTGGGGGCCTAGGTGTCCTGGAGTAAGAATTCCAACTATGATGTTCATCTCCCCATTGGGAAATCCCAAAAGAGTACATGTACATGCAGATGTCTGCAGGGGTCAAAGTGCTTACTTTTCTGATTATGAAGTCAATGTAATCACTGAGCTCTAAGTGGATTCATAGCTTCTTCAAAGGAAAGAAACAGATGAAAACTGCATTTCTTAGTTCAAAAGAGAGGGAAGTTGTTGGGACCATTTGAACTGTTGCTTACCAATTAGAAGAGGACATACTTCCTTGTAAAATCTGTGGGTAGCCATTTAGGTCATTAGTAAAGCTGGCTCCCTATGGGTTCTCCTTCCTTTGTAATTCTTGTTTCTTGTTATTAGAGGGTAAACTAATCTCACTCTGCTGAGTTATTGATCTGAATTCAAGCAATAGTTAATGTAATGTCAACAGTCAGTACAAATGATGAGTGTGAAGAACCCTATCTCTTTTATGTTCATGGTAATGTTTTGCATAGCTACACATGTACAGCATGTACTGATTTGCTTATCTTCCTTTTAAAATCAAATTTTTAAAAAATATATAAATACTATGATTAATACTATTTTGCATATAATTGGGAGATAAGATGTGCAGGCAATGGGGTGTGGGGATTCACCTCGCCCTACTGCAAAAGTCAAAGGGGATATGGGAGAAGAGATGGGAGATAGCAGATTGGATGAGGGGATATCCTGTATGACTGTTATTCTGGGGTTGTAGGTACAGGGAAAATGGGGAAAAATTACAACTCAAAATCTGATGGACATTAATGCTGTAAACCAGAAGTTAATAAAGCATTTGGAAAAAAAAGAATAGAACCTATAACATACTAGCTGTAGAACTCTGGGCAAGTCACTTTTTCTGGTCCTTAATTTCTTTATATATAAAATGAGTAGGTTAGACATGGTTGCCTCTAAGGTCCCTTCCAGCTCAGAATTTCTGAACCTATGAGCATATCATATCTAATTCATTTTAGAAACATTTTCAACAAGCGTATTTTTAAAATAAATGTTGTTGCATTTAGGCTAAGCTCTCAGTTACCAGAAATGCCTAACACTTCATTCCCTGATGATGGCAGATGAATGAGTTGTCAGTATGCCTTACATTCTCACAATACTTTAGACTTTTACAAGCAATGTCAAACCCATCTTAACTGCTTCACAAAACTACATTGCAGGAGATGACACTCAGGATTTGCAACAGTCATGCTCATTTCCATCCTTCTTTTGCTAACTCATGCCTTTCTCCTGACTTCTGATCCTTGATGTTGAAAAGTGAAAAGAAAAGACTTAGAAGTCAGAAGAAGGGGGAAGGAAAAGGGAGGGAATAGACATTTATATAGTGTCTACTGCATGTCAGGCACTGTGCTAAGTGCTAAATAATATCTCATTTGATTTGAGGACCTCACTTGGATTTGAAATAAACACTCAAATGCAGCTATTATTAAATGTTAATGGTTAAAGGGAACTGTTCACACCTGGAATTGATTGAGAAGACCTAAGAGCAGAAGTATTATCCTTCTATACAAGAACTCAAAAACAAACAAACACTAGAAGAGCTATCACACTGAACAAGATAAATAGGAAATGTGCCTCTTTGTAAATGCTCAATCTCAATCTCATTTGGAATCCCGTTTTCTTTGAACTTTTTTTTTATCCTCAGCTACATTTTCTTATTAGGTTTTTTATATTTCAACACTGCTACGCTGTGAACTTATACTGCCAGGTCATAGATTTTCCTCTTTAACTTTGGACCATTTATATTACATACTTTGTGTATTCAAATAAAATGGTTTTTACTTGTGACTATCAATTGACACCTATCTCTCATAATCTGTAATGACCAAATTAAGCTGTATTCCAAATTTATGCAATAAGAAGCTCTAAGTGGTGGTTCCTAAGCAGGAATATCCCAGGACTCATGGCAACTAACAATGGAAAAGTTGCCTAACTTCTCTGTGCCTCAGTTTCCTTATCTGTAAATCTGGAATATTAATATTTATGGTATCTACCATATAGGACTGCAATGGGAAAATACTCTATAAATCACAGAGTTTTGTGGAAATGTGAACTATGAAGGGATATGATCACTTAAAGGTATGTGATCCTGTTTGCTGCGTATCAAGAATCATGGTCCACTTGCAATGAAACCTCTTTCACTTTTGGATAGTTCTATCCTGGACATGATTTTAATAATGTGTGGTGTGTGTCCAAACTTTTGTGATTATATATATTTGCATAACCTCTGTGAGAACAAATACAAGTTTCAAATAAGTTAAATTTTATATTAATAGAGATAATTTGTGGTCAAATTTTTACTGATTGAGTCCATTTTAAGCCACAGTCTTAATTTTCAATTAAAGATTATTTATCTCTTGGGCATTTTTATTCAGGGTATAGGGTATTAGCTTATTAATTTACTTCTCACTGGGGACATCAAAACTCCTTAGATTATGAGGCAATCTATTTCTTCACTGAAAGTCCACTCTTCCTCTTTTAATATCTCGGTTAATTTTAGTATCTTAAAATAATTAGAATTGAGCATATCACCCCTGTATTGTGTGTAAAATTCCCCTTGGACAGATCAAAATAGTCATCATGGGGCCCTGGTTCCAAAATAGAAAGTAATCCCTCCAGGGATAGTAGATGCCATCTATGCAATAGTTTATGGTTTTCAGGGGTAAAATTTCTCACATAGGTATTAGAAGTATTTTACCCCCATTTTAAAGAAATTTAGATATACTTACTACATACATAGGTCAAATGAAATTTGCTTGAAGGTTATCCCCCTAGTTTCATAATTATATTTTGAACCTAGTGTCCTGATTCTTGGTCTGGTATTTTTGTTTCTCCTCTCCCACCACCACTCTACCACAATGCACTAAGAAACTCTTAACTAGATCCGTTCTAAGACAAAGATACTCAACTAGAACACAGACATTAGGTCATCTGGTAAATGTGATCCTTTTACCATCTTAATAACCAATAGCAATAAATCTAATTGTGCAATGATTTGTACCATTATATCGGCTTATTTTAAATTTAGCCATTAGAACTGAAGTAGGAACTACTGAAGTATCATAATATTGCAAATGTCAAAAAACAAAACAAATAAACAAAGCAGCTCAGAAATGTAGATGTACAGTTTACCTTAGAGGGAACATATTTTTTTTTTCTGATCTCTTAGCAGTTCATGGGTAAATACCAAGGATAGAGCAAAGAGGGATGTTATAGTATCATGGAAAACACTGGATTTTTAATCAGGAGGTTTGGTTCAAATCCTCACTCTACCATTTATTTCCTGTGTGAACACAGGCAATTTTAAAAATCCTCTGAGTCTTGATATTCAATTATAAAAAATTAATCATTCAACAAGGATTTATTTGTTAGGTCTTAATGCACAGTACTATATTCTGTGAATATGAAAACAAGTAAAAAATAGATTTTACCCTAAACTTAAAATCTAAAGGAGACATGTATTTAAAAATAGAAAAAAACAGATACAAGGTGAATTTTGATAGGAATGAACTAGCAGATAAGGGGGTTCAGGAAAAAAAATACCTCCTGAAGAAAATGTTGCTTACATTGAACTTTGAAGGAAACTACTGATTCTGACAGATGGGGTGTTAAGGAAGTAGATCTGAAGACTGGGAAAAAGTACAAAGTGATAGAGGAAATAGAATATATTGTAAGATGAACAGTAAAGTTAGTTTGGTTGGGCTGTGGCATGCATGGAGGAGACTAAGGATTTGATGATCTCTAAGATTCCTTCCCTTATTAATTATATTGCTTTTTAACAAATGCATTAGACTGTGCACTAAAGACAGCAGAAAGGAGGCAGGGTCTTGCAAGAACAGCAATGTTTTTCATATAAATGTACTAATTCCCCTAATTAATTACTCTGCACTACTCTCCATAGAGATTGCCCCAATGAAGCCCATTACAATATGGAGATAATTTTTATCATGACATGAATGTTTAAATACATCTTGGCTCCAACAGTTAGAGCCACAAAAATGAACAATCTGAAATATTAAGCCATACTTCCCTTCTTTTGTGTTTCTCAACCCTCTAGAAAATGAACACAGTATGCAGACAGAGACCTAATCCGTTTCCAAGCATCTTAAGTGTAAAGATTGGAATTCTTACAAGATGTTTGGGAGATTGTTTTCTTTTTTTTCCCTTTGCAGATAGGTGAACACCTGTTCTAGAAGAGAGACTTCAAATCCTAAATGCTTCCACCTCCCACGTCCTCCTGGGTTGTTGTTTTTTAAATTAAACTCATGTATTCCAATCAGCAAAGAAGTCAAGAAATTTATCTGAGCCCTTTGCATAGACCAGCAGCCCTCTAGAAGCACATCCCTAAGATTCTACATTGCTGAAAAGGTACTGATCTGGGGTAGTAGAGGGTAATTTATATCACATGTTTCTAATACTGATGATCTTATGGATCTGTTCAAATATACACATTATATGCATACAAAATACATTTGTGTGTAGATATATGTGTGCATAAAATAGATGATCTATAGACAGACAGACATAAATTATGCATTATATGTTTGAAAGAGACCAGGATCACACAGCCTAGTATATGTCAGAAGC
The DNA here is from genome assembly GCA_011680675.1 of Gymnobelideus leadbeateri. Lineage (NCBI taxonomy): Eukaryota > Metazoa > Chordata > Mammalia > Diprotodontia > Petauridae > Gymnobelideus > Gymnobelideus leadbeateri. The sequence continues at coordinate 20,765 of WOXC01000085.1, forward strand.
AGGATTTGAATCTAGGTCATTCTGTTTCCAAGAATGACTCTCTATTTTAAGCCACCTAGTGTGGCATAGGGGATAGAAAGATGGCTTCTGAGCAAAAAGTACTGGATTCAGTTATTGCCCCTTAAATATACGGAGTGGGTGTGTATATGTACATCCTTGTTTATAGGTGTGTATATGTGTATACATACATGCATCTATGTGTATGTATATGTGTGTATGTAAGTGTGTATGTGTACACCTTTGTCTCTGTGTGCATATACATATATGGATATAGGTATATATGATATTTATAATATGTGTGTATATATATCCTTATCTCTTTCTCTATATATATGCATATATTTATATGTGTATGCATACACCCTTGTCTGTATGTGTATATATGTAGGTATACACATATTTGTGTATCTACCTATCTTTGTCTTTATATGTGCATGTATACATATATATGCATATACATGTGTATATGTACATATGTGCATATATACATACATTTGCATGTGTGTGTATATATATACATATAACATATTGTGTAGGAATGCATGCGTGTATGTATATACACACAAAGGTTTGTCTAGATTGCTGGATTACTGCTTTAAATCCCTTCCAAGTCTGACATTCTATTACACCCCACACACACATATCTCTCCCTATATATGCACATGAAGATATTGTGATAAATGCTTGTTTGCCTATTGTCTCCCTCATTAGATTCTGTGCTACTTGAGGGCAGGACCTGCCTTTTGCCTTTTCTTCTTTAAGTCACCTTAAAGTCACTTTAAAAAAAATGTGTTCATTGCAGTGCCTAGTCATTTTCAGTTGTGTCTGACTCTTTGTGATCCCTTTGGAGATTCTCTTGGTAAAAATGCTGGAGGGGTTTGTCATTTCCTTCTCCAGTTCATTTTAAGAGGAGGAAACTGAGACAAATAAGGGTAAGTAATTTACCCACAGTCACTCAGTGTGTGAGGCTATTTTTGAACTCAGATCTTCCTAATTCTAGGACTAGGGTTCTTTCCATTGTTCCATCTAGTTTCCCCCTTGTGCTTTGCACATAGTAAGTACTTAATAGATACTTATGGACTGACTGACTGACCTTGGCTTTAGGGACCCTTTCTTGTATACATATTTTCCTCTCGTATCCAGCTCAATGCTCTTCACTCAGCAATTGCTTAACAAATGTTCGTTATGTTATATTGCTTTGTGTTATTTCCCATGTGCAATCTCAATAGTCATTGTTTATGTGCAATCATGAAAATAGATGTACAAGATAACTTTGAAATGCTAGAGGATGATTCCAATCTATCAAAATATTATAGGGAATGCTCTTATTTTTATTTTTTTCTTGATAGTTTCTTCCATCTTGAAATAATTTTCTAGAACCATGGGATCAAATGGGAAAATATAATACTAAAAGGACCAATGCAATCAGAACATCAGCTGGAAAAACAAGGGTAGAGTATTTTACCTATCTTAAAGTAATTGAGGAAACTGGTCCTGTTAGGGAGTCTTAGTTACATCTTTTAGATTTACATTGGCTCATGGGACAGAGAAGAGTTAGCAAGATATAAAATAAAGGAATAAGGGGGAATCACTAATATAATAGGGGGAGAGATGAAATTACTTTATGGAGCTTATCAAGCTACTTTATGTCAAATACTATGATAATTACTTACAGATAACTTCAGGGGCTTCAGCAGTCAACAAATCTCAGATCAGGAAGCCTATGACAGTGGGTGATGGGAAGAGGAATGTTAGCTCAAGGGAGGGGGAAGACAATTGTTAACAATTTTATTAAAAATTTTCAGCAAATGGCATGGAATTCTTTATTTCTCTTGGGGAATCACAGAATTTCCCAGCTGAAAGGTATTTAAAGCAGCAATATAGATGAACACTTGACTAAAAATAAATGTTCTCTAAGAACAGTGGTCAGCCAGCCTTTGCTTATTGATCTTCATTGAAGGGTAAGGGCCCCCATTCCACTTTTGGACAGTTTCAATTCAGAGGAATTGCTTTTTCCTTCTACCAAATTTATATTTGTCTCCTTGAAACATCCACTTATTTTCCTTGTATACTGGACCTATAATGACCAAGGCAAAAATCTCTCTTTATAATTACTTTTCAAGTACTTGATATCAGTGATCATTTCCTCCACATCAGGGATTGGGCCTTTCCATCTTATTTCAGCTGAAACCTCCTACATGTGTTCTTGCCCCCTGATACAGGGCTTCTTAACCTTTGTGTGTTGAGGGGGGAGGGGACCCTTTGGCTATTTGGTGAAGCCTATGTACCTCTTCTCAAGAAAATGTGTTCAAATAAATAAATGCATAGTATTACAAACAAAACAAATTAGATTGAAATGTAATATTTCTTTTCCTCCTCTTCCTTTTCTTTCCTTTCTTTTCTCTTCCTTTCTATTTTTTCTCAACATCCACTTCACCTAATTCTCATATGACATAATCTAGAGACCTCTCATCATCCTGTTCTATACAGATTCCAACTCATCACTATCTTTTCTAAAATGTGCTCTGTCCAGAAAATAATTCTCTATTCGTGATTTTGGCAAGGCATTTATGTCTTTATTATTGGAAGCTATGACCATATTAATGCAGACTGAATTGTTATTAACTTTCTTGGTTTCCATAGTATTCTATAACTTACATAGAGATTGAAATTTGAAAATACAGGTCATATTCAGACAAACTATTTTTTTATGTCTCTCCTATTTTGTACTTACAAAGATGTCTTTATGAACCCAAGTATAAGAATTTATATTTGTTGCTAGTCAATTCATTATTTAATTCATTCCTGTGTTCTAAATTTCAAGTTCATTTTTAGCTCCTGACTTCATCATCTGGTATGTAAGCTAGCTTAATTATTTTGAGATTACCTGCAAATTTGATAAGCATACAGTCTGTCTTTTTCCAAATCATTGATAAAATGATAAATAGTATAGCATACATCATAGACTCCTATAACACTCCCCTGGAGACATGTCATCATTGGTTTTCACTGAACCATTTTTGATCATTTATTTTTTATCAGATTTACAAAACAACCAACAAAAAAGCAAAACAAAAACCCACATCCATATCACTTTCACTCTTCCAATATTTTAAGCATTGCTTTCTCAATCTACCTGTTTGATTCTTTCTTTTCTTTGATGGCTTAGGTAGAACCTCTTCATAATGTGTGACTAGACCCTCCTCAGCCTCACATAGAAACACCTGTCCATAGTAGCTACTATTCAAATTGTTTATTTCTATGGATTTATTAAATACTGTTTTAAGCTAGAAAGATTGTTGAAGATTTGTGTTTCTCCAGTCTGTTTACAAGTGTCATATAAAAAACTAATAGAATTTGGAGACTGTGCAATAAATTTGCATGGGGTATTAATTTACCATTGGTTCAGTGACATTTTCAATAGGATTAATACCAGGTGCTTGGTTGAACTAGTTAAAATCAAAATAACTGGGTTGGAGACAGGATGGAGGCGTAGAAGCACAAACTTGGCATAAGCTCCAACTCCAATCACTTCCAATACCTATAAAAAATTGACTCTAAACAAATTTTAAAGCTACAGAACACACAACACGACACAGAGAAACAAATCTCCTGTGGAAGACAGCCTGGCAGGCCAATAGGAAATGTCTATTGAAGCCTGCTGGGAGCCAAGAGCAGCCCTGCCTGAGCCCCATGGTTTATGCCCCAGGGCAGCCCAAAGCATCAGCAGCAATGAGCAGACTGCAGAAGAATGAATCACCAGCAGCTGGGGCAGTTTCCAGAATCAACCCATAAAAACCAAAGACAAAGTGAGAGGTCAGTGTGGAACTCTGTTGGAATTGGGGAGAGAGATAGAAGAGTGAAGTCTAGCCTCTGCCCCTGGGGGAAGAAATGGTGGAGGTGGGCAGTTGTGCAGCCACTGCCACATGGCTGCCTCAGGAGCTCCTGGCCTGCAGATCATAGGGGGACCAAGTGATCATTCAGAGGGTAACTGCTCTTGCTTTAACCTGCTTGGATCTGGATCATGGTCTTGGGTGTTAGTCCTGGGGTGTGTGGCCAGGTGCCAGAGTTTGTGGAGGGTGTAGAAAGGGTACCCCCTAATAACTCCAGCAGCTACAAAAACCCCAGTGATTTGGGACAAAGCTCTCTCCATTGTGAAAGCAGAGTTCTACCATGGCAAAGAGCTTAAAAATCAAGTAATTGGCTGACAGTATGAGCAAGCCAAGGAAGCAGAAATAGACCATAAAATCCTTTTGGGGGGACAAAAAGGATCAAGGCATGGAGTGGAAGGAAGACAGCAAAGTCAGAATTCCTGCATCAAAAGCCTCCAAGAAAATATGAATTGCTTACAGGCCATGGAGGAGCTCAAGAAGGATTTTGAAATCAAGTAAGAGAAGTAGAGGAAAAATTTGGAAGAGAAATGAGAATGATACAAGATCTGAGAGTCAACAGCCTGCTAAAGGAGACCCCCAAAAATACTGAAGAAAATAACACTTTAAAAAATAGAGTAACTCAAATGGCAAAAGAGGCCCAAAAAGCCAGTGAGGAGAAGAATGCCTTAAAGAGCCAAATTTGCCAGATGGAAAAGGAATTTCAAAAACTGACTGAAGATAATATCTCCTTCAAAATTAGATTAGAGCAATTGGAAGCTAACGATTTTATGAGAAATCAAGATACTATAAAACAGATCCAAACAAATGGAAAAATAGAAGGTACTGTGAAAAAACCACAGACCAGGAAAAGAGATGCAGGAGAAATAATTTAAAAATTATTGGACTACTTTAAAGCCATGATCAAAAAAAGAACCTAGACACCATCTTTCAAGGAACTATCAAGCAAAATTGCCCTGATATTCTAGAACCAGAGCGCAAAATAGAAATTGAAAGAATTCAGCAATCACCTCTTGAAAAAGATCCTAAAAAAGAAAACTCCCAGGAATATCATAGTCAAATTCCAGAGTTCTCAGGTAAATGAGAATATACTGTAAGCAGCCAGGAAGAAACAATTTGAGTATTGTGGAAACACAATCAGGATAACACAACACCTAGCAGCTTCTACATTAAGGGATTGAAGGGCTTGGAATATCATATTCCAGAGGTCAAAGGAGCTAGTAATAAAACCAAGAATTACCTACACA